>NC_051170.1:154147520-154269133 GCF_013339725.1 Rhipicephalus microplus | reverse complement strand
TAACTTCCAACAAAAATTTTATTGCAAAGCAGTAAGAATATATACCTGACACAACACATCACAATCAATCAATCAATGCACAAAGATAAAATTGATCAATACATAGATAAAGAACAGCAGTGAATTTACAAAAAAAGATCATGTATCGGTGATGTTCAAGTGATCTAGTTTTTTTTCTTGACATTTTTTGCACAAGCACGTAGGGACACAGAAAGTACAACAAATGGGCTTAATCTAACAACTGGTTTATTTTCCGAGAACATTTACTTTATACCCCTCAGATCTGCCCTCCGCAGTCACCAAACAAATATAACAAACGCACTGCGCACGTATCACAAATAACGATAACAAGTTCATTGATTAGAGACATGAACGAATTTATTTCTCTAGTAAGCTACCGAAGGGTGGCTAACACACTTTCGCATAGCAAAAAATGTGGCCAGAAAGTATGATGTAGAGGTGGTGTTTTCGGCCAAAAACAAATAGGAGGAGTGTGCGCATGTGTTCACTCCAGGAAATGTAACAGAGTGACCAGCGTACATAAGGAATGCAGCCTACAACATAAACTCATGTTTGTTGAATGTGCACACAATGTGGCGTATTGCATATCTTCGTCCAGTGCTTGTGTATAATAGGGCAGACTGGCAGGTGCAACATGAAGCTAAGGGAGCATATGTCAAATCTAAAGGTCGCCCAACACCCATTTGGCAATGGATTGCAATAACTTAGCATGCTCTCCTTGTTTTCCACGACTCTACGTTGATATAGGAATCGAAACAAGACGACAAGAGGATAATGGAGGCTTATTTTAAATAGACAAGCTGAAAGACAAGTGTGTTAGCCACGCTTCGGTAGCCTTACTAGAGAAAAACATTTTGCTCATGTCTGTTAATCATTGAACTTGTTATCGTTATTTGCAATAGTGTGCAGCGCATTTATTGTTTTTTTTGTGACCAGAGAGCGCAGATCCGAGGAATATAAAGGGAATGTTTTTCAAAAAATAACCCGTTGTTAGATTGTGCCCATTTGTCTTTCTGTTTTTCTGTGTGCTTGCAAAAAAATTTCAAGATGGATACATTCAAACTAGGCGAATTGCGGTTTTCTTCTTTTTTCTGTTGGTGGGACAAATGGCTAGCTGATGCAGCTTCGATTTGCTAACGCAGCCACTTCAACGATGAGCCTTAATACACTATCGTTAGAGTGATTAGCCAGCACAGTTGTTTAGCAAACACGGCTTGCCCTTGTATTCTGTGCAATGAGTTGCAGGAAACCATGAGATCCCTTTTTTACTTGCTGGTTATGTCAGGTAATCGCACATTGAGGCATCAGCCTGACTGTCCGATGCAACTGAGACCGCAGGTGCAGGTTCTTGGACCTGAGGCTCCCGTTTTCATGATGATGTTTTGTGGCGCAAGGGCCATTTCACGGCCAAAGAGCATCAGTTCATTTTATTGAGATATGGACAATGATTGTGATAAGCGGTTGTATAAGGGCCATAAATTTCGTCGCGGTAAGGCGGGTAAAAACATACAAGCAATAAAGTCATGACCATGCCGTGAAAGGTGTGTGTGGTGTGAATAGATGACAAAGTTGGTGATAATAAAGAACGATGGTGAACATGTATGGCATTAGCACAATTGCCTCACTCGTTCATACCCTTGCGTCCAAGGGCCATGAGGCAAGTGCTTTGTTGTGTGGCCATCGCAGCGAAAACCTGTCTGGAGAGGTCGTGCTACGGAATGCCCGGGTATATGATATGAAAACTACGAATTTCTTTTGAAAACGCTAACAATGATTCATGACTAAAAGTGGTTCTCTACCAACGAACATTGCAGGGTGTAAAGGTATATGTTGTCGGTAAGGTAATGGAAAGTGTTGTTTTCTTTCTAACTGTTTCTAACTTTTCTAGTTTCTAACTAGTTTCTGTTTGCACTGGAGTTAAATGTGAGAACTGTTAGTGCTTCACCACATCTGTCCACACATGATGGATCGCCACCGGACAAAAGATATGTGTGTGTCGTGTATGTGTGTCCATACTGAGCCTCGTTAGTATTACCGTCTGTATGACCGTGATTTCGATACTGGAGGCCATGGCTTAAGGTATGGCTTAATAATGTGTAGTTTGTTTTGTGTTTGTCTATCCCACATGCTCTGCCAGTTGTCCCCTGAGATTTCGTTTGAGAGACGGCTTAAGATCAGGGGCCCGGATTGATATGGATGTAGTGGCTGTGCTTTCGTGGACAGATGCAGCAAGCTGATCCGACATCACGTTGCCCTGGATCTCACGGTGCCCTGGCACCCAGCACACCACAACATGTTGTTTGAGTGTGTAGAGTGTGCATAAAATGGAGTAAAGAGAGATGAGAGGACAGGTTTTTTTTTCATTTTTAAAGAGTTTGCAAAGCCGTTACCACGCTGAAGGAGTCCGTATAAATTACTTGCTTTTTGTATTAGTAAGTGTTTGATGTGTTTATGCCGCCACAATCATCGCGTAAGCTTCTGCTGTGAAGATACTTGTGCCTGGATGTAGAGGGCCAGCATCCGAAAAGGATGGGCCGACAGCAGCGAAGGACACAGAGGAGTTGGACTTGGAGGCATCTGTAAAGAACTCAGGACGTGTGTATTTGTGGTTGAAGTTCCAGAAGTAGTTTCGGATACGGGCAATAGGCGCATGTTTTGGAACTTGTAGGAAAGACCACATCGCAGTTCATAATCGCCACGGTGGCGGGGTATACTATATGAGCCATTAAACTGTGTTCAAGTGACACTCCAGTTTTTCCTCACTAGACCCTTCAGGCGAACTGAGAAGGGCCTGCCTTATCGAAGGCCTGTTTTGAAACAGAATGGAGCTCGACAAATCATTATAGTGTATTAGGGGTGCTTCTTGTCTGCTTTCACCTTAAGAAAATACCAAAGGACATGTAAGTATTCTTTTTAGATGGAACCGACCCATTCATTTGACTCAACATAAAGGCTTTCTACAAGGCTGGTGCGAAAAGCACCCGTAGAAAGGCGAATGCCCAAATGGTGCACGGTATCCAGCATCTTCAAAGCACTTTGAGTCGCAGACTGATAAACAACGGCCCCATAATCTAAGCGGGTGCGAATGAGGCTTCTATACAGGTTCATGAGACATTGCCTGTCACTACCCCAAGTAGTGAGGGAACGCCAGGTGGCGCAGAACGGAGCAGTCCGGGGTCTTTGGGCTCCCGCTTCAGCAAATGATTTTTGTGGTTTTTCGTGTGCTGTGCCTCAAGATCTTGCTACGAGCCGACTCATAAGCTGCCAAGGTTCACGTCGGTAGCGGACTTTCACCGTAGGTTCACTTTTTGAGCAGTTTTTCGGAACTTTACGCCACCGACTACGCCTAGCGTGCTTACCAAACGCCGAGTTGGCGTCTGCCGGGCAGGACGCGCCCTTCCTTGGACCGCGCCCTTCGTTCCAACCGGCTGAGCCAATATGCTGGACGGTGCGGCGGTTATTATGGACGGTGATGAACTCCCTCCGTAAGAGTTTGGAGAGGAACACGGCTGGCGTTGCCGCCGCGGTGAAGAAAAGCTCGAGGCCACGAACGCCATGCTACAGAGCGTGCCACGGCATGCGGCGAGAATGCCAGGGGCAATTTCAGTTGCTACAAGAAAAGCTCTACACTTGAAGAATCAAGTTATCAAATCATCGAGAATGCCTCGACTGCCTAGCGAGCACTGTAAGATTATCGTCCGTCCAAGGGGTTGGCTTGGATGTTGAGAAGGCGGGCTCAGCTAGACTTGGCCGGTCAATCGCAGAGGGGCGGCTGGAATTGTACACACGCTCATCAGTCAGACATTGTCTGCCCTAATGCAACGCAAAATATCATAGTTATTAGCACGCGGTCCCGTGCGAACGCTGACTCTTACCTCAGTATGAGCCTGTCTTAACATATGGAAGGAAGAAGTATGACATCAACACTTACGAGGCTGCCCGCATGAGACCTGCAAGGGGGTCAATCCGTAAGATTGACGCATCGGAGAGCCAGACGGAGCTGGAGAGGAGCATCCTTACTGAAAGAAACCCCACGCTCTGGGAGTCAGACGTATTAAGAACACTGAGACGGTGGTTATTGTCTTCGATGGCTACAAAGTTCCCACTTCATTTATTTCGCACAGCGCTGGTCGATGCTCGCTTTAACCATCGGCAGCATGACTGCTGCTATGCCTGTGGCAGACTCGGGCACAGGGCGGACGTCTGTCCGCCACCGGAAACGAAGCTGTGTGCAAGAGGTGCGGAATCAACAACCCTGATGGAACCATCAATGTTCCCCCTGCCTGTGGATTCTGTGGCGGCCCACACGCCCCGACGGATAAAGATTTGCCAGCAAAGGGTTTCAGCTTCCATTTATTGTGGCGAAGGCGCGAAGAGAGCGCCGTGCTGAATCAGAGCGTCGTAGTCAGCAAACGGTACCTGCTAACGCCGACGAGGGTGTGAGCCAGCCTGCACACCGCAACTCCAGTTCAAACAGTCGTTCTGCTGCAACTGGGGTGGCAGCCGTGACTCATCGCAACAGGCAAGCAGTCGGTCCAGATCCAGATCTCGGTCCAGAAGTCGCGTCCCAAGGCCAGCGAAAGGGAACTTCGTCTAAAGGCCGAGCCAAGTCCCGGTCCAGAGATCGTCGTCCGGTCCCCAATCCAGAGGCCCATCGCACTCGAGGAGCCAGTCCAGGGACCCGCATGGCACAGTCCGTTTCCAAAGCCCACCCCAACCGGAAGATGCAGGGTGGCTCCTGGGCTGACCGGGTGCGCAGCGGAGGAGGTGAAAAGGTACGGGAGGCACTGCGCCAGAGCATGGTCTAGCGGAGCTTAAATCAGCTTAGAAAGGAGAATGCCGAAATGCGCAGCATTATTGAGTCGCTGAGAGCCGAAATGGCTGAGCTTGACGTGTCAGTACAATCTCAAGCTACTCTGGCATCTGCTTCTCCTGTGTAGGTTCTCCCTCTCCTCAACCCATGGAGTTCCCATGGTCGTGGAAGCGGGTCCCTCGGGTAACCCAGCCAAGCGTAAGGCTGCGACTTCAGCCGAGAATGTGCAGGCTAGAGCTAAATCTGAAATTAAGGAGACTCTAAATTCAATTTGCCTTGAGATTCACAAACTTAATGAGCGTTTCCTCGGCGGTCGATCAACGTCTCACAGTTATGGATCAGAAAATAGATATTCAAACATGCCAGAATTCAATGTGTGGAGATCAATTACAGAAACGCCGGCCTTATGGTGCAGAGCCCCAATATCAGGGGAGCAGCTCGGATTCACCCGGATTTCTTTCCAGAGGGAACGCCTTTATCGGCGCCCATTCCCATGAGTATCCCCAGTTCGAAATAGTACAGTTGCTTCTGTACAGAACCTGACGGCAGGGTCAGGGAGCACTCCAATGATCAAGATGGCCTCGCACGCTGAATTTCGTATATGGCAATGGAACTGCAGGGGGATCCTTAGCAAAAGGGGCACCCTGCAGCATTTGTCCGCTCTCACAGCGAGAAGCCGCAAGTGATCCTACTGCAGGAGACGCTGTCTGATAGTGTAACCCTCCCGGGGTACAAGGCACATGCAGTTAAAGGGGAAGGCAGAGGGATTGCCACGTTAGTCAGCAACAAGTTCACCTTTGTGACACATGATCTAGGGGTAAGACCTAATAAAACGGAGCTCTCCTTAGTTGAGGTCATTCCGAGTTCTTCCAACTTTCCAGCATTTTTATACTGAACATATATAGTAGCCCTAGTGATCATAGGCAGCGTTTTAGGACGATCATAGCTAAGGCAACCAGATTGGCTGGGCTCTCTCCTCTGGTTGTGGCGGGGGATTTTAACATCGCCTTTCCGGGCGTGGAACTACCCGTATGATTCAGCTAAAGGCAGGAGCTTGTGGCAGGAGACGGGAGATGCGGATCTCTCGTTAATTACGGACCCGATGTTTCCTACTAGGCGCGGCACATCCACCACCAGGGACTCCACCCCGGACCTAGCTTTCGTGAAAAATGCTGGCTCGGTAGGTTGGGAAAATCTTCTGACGGATTTAGGAAGTGATCATTATATTACAGTTACTAAATTACAGATGGAGGCAAAATCTAAAAGAAAGTTTACTTACGTGGATTGGGATAAATTTCGGGAGTCACGCAGCGCTCGAGCGGAACAGGGGGAAATCCCGGACTCTCTGGGGCAATGGACAGAGATGCTGCTGCAGGACGTTAGAGCGGTTACCAGAACCATTGAGACAGAGGTACAGACAAACAAAATGGACAGTCGGCTTGCGCATTTACTGGAGGCAAAGCAGTCGCTATTGGCCAGATGGAAGGGTCAGAGACTTAATCGTAGGCTTCGGAAAAGATAGCAGAGTTAATACACAAATTGAAGAACATTGCAAAAACTTGTCGAGGCAGCAGTGGGATGAAATTTGTAATTCAGTCGATGGACAAATGCGAACCAGAGGTAAATGGAATCTTTTAAAACACTTGCTTGACGAGTCGGGCACTAAATCTAATCAGAGGGGGGTCCTTGCTAGAATACTTCATCTTGCTCAAAAATCCTCCTCGGGCGCGGAGCTATTGGGGCAGCTTGCTGAGAAGTATCTACCGCTAGCAGTTGATTCCATGCAAGCCTATCCGGGGTATATGGGAACACCTTGTGCCCATTTGGATGAACCCTTCACCATCAGCGATGTGCGACGTGCCCTGCACGAACTCAATGGCCGATCGGCACCGGGTCCAGATAGGGTCACCAACAAAGCGCTTCGGAATTTGGAAGATGACTCTGTTGAATTTCTTACTGATGAGATTAATAGGATTTGGAAGGGAGGTGACATCCCGGAACAATGGAAGTTGGCCAAGGTGATCCTCATTCCCAAGCCCGGTAAAGCACCAAGTTTGGACAATCTGCGCCCCATCTCTCTCACGTCATGCGTGGGAAAGGTGGTGGAACACGTTGTCCAGAACCGAATCGCGGACTACATAGAGCACAATGATCTCTTCCCTCACTACCTTATTGGCTTTAGGCCAGGCCTCTGTACGCAGGATGCTATGAAAATCATTAAGTGTCAAATTTTAGATAATCATACCAGAGACACCAGGGCGATCCTAGGCTTGGATATAAAAAAAGCGTTTGATAATGTCCGCCATGATTCTATTTTAGATGCGATCTCAAGTCTCAACCTAGGTTCCTCATTTCATGCGCTTGTCAGATCCTTCCTGTGTGGTCGAAAAGCCATACTTAAAGTTGGAGATCTAGAATCGGATGTGCAAGCGCTGGGAAATAGGGGCACCCCGCAGGGATCTGTTCTATCACCCTTACTTTTTAACATCGTCATGGCTGGTCTCTCGAGGCAGCTTTCTGGAATTTCAGATGTTGGTCATACAATTTATGCCGATGATATCACCATTTGGTGTAGAGGAGGAAGTGATGGCACTGTAGAGGCGGCCCTGCAAGAGGCCATCGACACTACCGAGAGTTTTCTGGAAGACACAGGCCTTTCTTGCTCTCCGGAAAAGTCTGAGCTTCTCCTCTATAAACCGGTCAGGAGGGGCCGTCGACCGCGAGGCTGGGTGCCGCCCCTAGAAAATGACATCCACTTACGTACCAAAAGTGGACGATCAATCCCCAAAGTCGCTTCCATTCGGATCTTAGGTATGACGTTAGAAGCAACGGGCACCAACACCATCACGATTAAAAGGTTGGAAAAAAAGACAGTCAGTGTTATTAGGCTCATAAGACGGGTGGCTAACCGAAGGACAGGACTATCAGAGGACAACTTGGTCAGGCTTATACATGCTTTTCTGCTGTGTCATTTTGCATATGTGGCGGCAATGCATGTCTGGAAGAGAATGGAAAGGGACAAGCTTAATGCAATGATCAGGAGAGCTGTAAAGAATGCCCTTGGGCTCCCCAACTACACCCACACCAATCGTCTCCTGCAGTTGGGAATTCATAATACATTGGAGGAAATTGCGGAAGCACAAGAAAGAACACAGGTAATTAGGCTGTCTGGCTCAAAAGCGGGGAGGATGATTCTCGCAGAAATGGGTATTCCACCAGCTCAGATTGAGGCTCTGTACCAAGGGTTGACGAGGGATCAGAAGGAAAACATCATTGTCTCGCCTGCCCCGCGGAACATGCATCCCCAACGTAATGTTGGAAGGAGGAGAGCGCGCGCTCGGGCCCTTCTTCGCCAAGTTGCGGATCTTGACGGGGGGGCCTGTTTCGTAGACGCGGCGCAATATGATGGCCAGAGAGACCGATTCACGGTAGTGGCAATCAACCACAAAGGCATTACAATTAATGCAGCGTCGGTATGCGCCAGAACTGCCAATGCAGCTGAGCAGGTTGCCATCGCCTTGGCTCTTTTAGATCAGCGTAATGAACACATATTTAGCGATTCTAGAGCTGCCATTCGTGCCTTCAGTGTTGGAGCTGTGTGCAAAGAGGCCAAAAACATACTCGGTGATAAGTTGCTTACAACCCATACCATTACATGGTTCCCAGCTCATATGGGAAACATGGACGGAGGGATCATAAATCTCAATGAGTTGGCCCACTCCAGGGCGCGAGGGTTAGCTGTCCGCGGCCATGGAGGACCTTTGGGTCGAACTGGAGATTTCGTAAACAGGGATCCGCCAACTACATATAATGAAATAACCCAACATTTCGCTATGGATAGGAGAATCTTTCCACCTCCACATGCGAAGCTAAATAGAGCGCAGGCGCTTACATTGCGATTACTTCAAACAGAAACGTACCCTAACCCTGCCTTTCTTCACAAGCTTTATCCTGATGTTTATTTAACCAACTCGTGTACAAAATGTGGCGGTTTAGCCACCTTACACCACATGCTCTGGGAGTGCCCTTCGGTACGTGGCACCGATACAGCATCGTCCAGAAAGTGGGACTCCGCTCTCCGGAGTCCAGACATAACATCGCAACTTTGGGCTGTCCAGAGGGCCCACGATGCGGCGCTAGGGCTCGGCCTTACTGTCCCATCGTGGGAGCGGCCCGCCGTGTGCTAGGGCGCACGCCTTCGGACTTGTCAATAAAGTTTTTCCAAACCAAACCAAACCAAACCCCAAGTAGTACATGACAACACTTTTATAACATTCATGGCTTTTAAACATTTCGTTTTTAAATACTTGATGTAAGGTACGAAGGTAAACTTGTTGTCCAAGTTTAAGCCTACGAATTTATGCTCCGCATTGACAGACAGACGTTGACCGTTCAGTTCAATGTCAGGTTCTGAGTGCATGCCTCTCTTTCGAGAGAACAAGACACAAATGCTTTTTTCTGGGTTCAGCCGAATTTCATTTTCCTCTGCCCATTTAGAGACTTTGTTCAAACCTAACTGAACCTGCCACTCACACATTGCTAGGTTGCATGACTTAAAGCCAAGCTGGACGTCATGGACATATGTGGAATAGAACATGTTGGGGGGGATGGACAGGTGCAAGGAATTCATTTTGATAATAAAAAGCGTACAACTAAGCACACGACCTTGCGGTACTCCCGTTTCTTGCACAAATGTTTGGGAGAGAGTACTGCCCACACGGACACGAAATTTCCGATTGTACAAGTAACTCTCGATTATGGAAAGCATTCTACCGCGCACACCAAGGTGAGACAAGTCTCTTAATATGCCAAAACGCCATGTTGTGTCGTAAGCCTTCTCGATATCGAGAAACACTGAGAGGAAATATTGTTTGTGGACGAAAGCGTCTCGGATTTGTGCCTCGATACGCACCAGATGGTCGGTGGTAAATCTACCCTCTCGAAACATACACTGGAATTGGTCGAGCAGATTGTGTGTTTCAAGGAAATGTAAAAAATGGCGGTTTATAATTTTTTCAAAAAATTTACAAAGGCAGCTGGTTAGTGCGATGGGCCTATAACTTGAAACTGAGGAAGGGTCCTTGCCCTGTTTCAATATAGGGATAACAATAGCCTCTTTCCAGGAAGCAGGGACGGTGCCAGAAAGCCAGATAGCATTGTATAGGGAGGCTCCCGTTTTCAAGTAGCCATATATGTTGGAGCTACGAGCCTCGTTCTAAAAAACCTTTGTTGCCTTTCGCCTCGGCATATAGCAAGCTGGTCAAGCACAGCGTTGTCCGTGCTTGTTTGCACAATGCACTCACGATGTCATGCATCATTCAATTAAGGAAAGTTTCAGAGGGCAGATAGCCCATACGAGGGCCGCTGGGTATCCTAGCCACTTGCTGGTATTCGTATCAGAAAAACTGCGAAAAGACTCGAAAGTCAGAGCCAGGTGCACTGTTTCTCAGGCAGCCGTGAGTAAGAAGGTGGCTGTGATCTCATACTTGCATGAAATATCACACAATTTAAAGAATATTGGTCAGAGGGCGGGGATCTCAGTGGTATTTTCTGTGCCAAATAAGTTGTCGCAGTTATGTGCAAGAACTAATCCTGTAAGAAGACCCTTTTAAAGAGAGTAAAATTAAGCACCCGAATAAGTTTGTTCAATGTGTGAAGAAGGCGGCAGTATATGAAGTACCCTGCACCTGCAGTCTTAAGCTACGCCGGACAGTCAGGCAGATACCTCAATGTGCAATTACCTGAACATAACCAGCAAGTAAAAAAGGAATCTGATGGTTTCCTGGCGACTCATTGCACAGAATGCAAGTGCAAGCCTGTGTTTCATAAAACAACTGTGCTGGCTAATTACTCTAACGCCGTGTAATTAGGACTCATCATTGAGGCGGCGGCGATAGCAAGTCGAAGCTGCATTAGCAAGCCATTTGTCCTACGAACAAAAAAAGAACTATGTTACTTGAACTCAACGGCACAAGATTTTTCTTTGTAAATTCACTGCTGCTTAGTTTTTTTTCTATATCTTTGTGCATTGATTGATTTCATTGTGCTGTAATGCGACAGGCATATATTCTTGCTGCTTTGCAATCAAATTTTAGTTGGAAGTTAGCGCTTGTCCTAGTTGTTTCCTTAAACCATTGTTACTCTTTTGGGCTTCAGCTGTTTTAGTCAAGAATACCAACAAGCCCGCTCCCGCCTCTTGCTTTCACTTTGGCCGGATATATATCTGCCAAAGGCTTGGTCAAAGCTTTCGCCAGCTGGACATTTCTATTACGTTTGGCGCAAGGCCAGCAGCCTATACTGTTGTTAAACCACGACGCCTGTACAACTTCAGCTTTCATCGCGTCAAAGAAGTCGACGACCGCAAATGACGTCTACAAATAAACATAGTGGTCAAACAATTTTACGAGTCACTGATACAATGCTTTACTGATTAGTCTATATTTGCGTATAGTGATTATTCTCTGATTAAAACCACATTCTTTTATACTTTCATGGAAGAGGTCACGCCTAACCCTCGCAAGTGGAAAGTGCGCAGGGAAAACCGGCCTGCGATACAACCAAATTGTTTTTTTGATTAGTTGACACAAGCGTGCTTTTTTCACCCATAATCACCTAGATCAAAGGGCGAGACCATGAGGTTATTATGATCAAATAAAGGAACGATAAAAGCAGGAGGGCCCTTTGTAGACATGCGCTGGGATGAATCACGAACACATTACAGTGACAACCCGAGACTGCGTGCCCTATGGTGGATTCGTTTTTCCGGGTGAAAATCTCGAAGTTGAAAAGGGAAGAGTACCAACCTTTTACAGCTTCAGCAGCAGGGTAAACCCAATGACGATATTTAAGCACGCCACGCACAATGTAGTACCTCACGTTGCGCAACCCACTAGCGCACAATGTTGACTGGAGCTTGTCTCGGCTGCGTTCAGCTTGCAGCGAGCCAACGGCAAGTCGTTGTGGCAGCGCAAAAAAAAGAAAAAAAAAGTTGTTTGCACGTGGTTTACAAGAAAACCTTTACACTTTGAACAGTGCTTTCACAGCGTATTCCGTGTTGAAAAAACAGTTACGTTTTCGCAAGTTAGTTATTTTAAATTGAACTGTGTAGCAATTTGTATGATTTAGCCATTACCCAAAGAAGCGTGTTAGGCGGATGTGGCTAGAGGCGGCTAGAAGCTTAGACGATGCAATAAACAATATGGCTAATGTGCGGGTGGCACGGGCCGCGAGGCCATAGAGTTGTGAGCGCGATAATGTGAAGTAATCCCTCGTACTTATTTGAAAGAGGGCGTGGGATTTACTTTGGTATTAATCGAGCCCCGAACGAGCCATCACGTTGTGCGAGTGGCCCAAGCGAGTTCAGCTCAGTGCAGCAGAATTGTTTTTTCTGACTTTCTACTCGAGATATGAGCGACCTGGTGGAGGCTGCGTTTTACGAGTGACTTCCTACAACGATCAAGTTTTAAAGCATATTCTGGTTGTGGTGTAACACGTAAAAATTTTTGTTGAAAGCAGTCTCTTTTTGAAATTGTTTTTAGGAATGCATACATACAATCACAATGTTCATTAAGCTGATAATCTGAAATTTGATTACACAACTTGCATGCAATCCTACAATGTTGCAGTGGCTGAAGTGTGGGTGAATACAAAAGCATGCATGCACATGCAAACTAGTCTGTGCAAAAATCAGGTTGTTTTCACAAAAATGTAACCTATTTAAAAAAGCATCTGATTGCTCTATATACATGAACAGAAAAAGCTACACATTACTGTTATCATTATAATAAAATATATCTGGCGTCTGGATGCTAATAATTGTTGAGGTTTAACGTCCCAAAACAATGCTGTAGTGAAGGGCTCCGGAAATTTTGAGCACCTGGGGCCTTTTAAAATGCATCTAAATTGAAGTCTACAAGCCTAATGCATTTCCGTCTCGATCAAAAATGCAGCCGCCGCGGCCGGGATTCGCTTCCGCGACCTTCGAGTTGAACTCGCTTAGGCATATATGTTAGTAAAACGATGTTCACAAATATTTTATTAATATCCACTTTTAATATTTAAAAAGAAGTGTCCACGCAATATACACTGAATATTCAAAAATAACATTGGATATTCAGACCATTTGTGGACATCCTCTAAATATTGATGGTTTCCTGGGATGGAGTTTTGACGAAGGGGTCGTGGCGCGACAGAAAGACCAAAACTTTTGCATTGAAGTATCCCAAGTCCATCATCTTTAAAAGAAAAGCATTCATGGCGTACGCAGGCAAACCCACCTTGGGAGCAGCCTGACAACTGATCGAGAGGGGTGTTAACAATACTACTTCTTGCTGGGTGCGGCGTATTGTGCGTGACTCGTAAATGTTCCCTGATATCAACAATACTTGCTTGACCTCTACAACGTCATATGGGGGCCTCTGGCCACGTCAAACCACAGAAGATATCAACTGCCCCTGAGTACTCACACGCATCATTTTTTTAAAACCAAATTAAATTATCTTATAGTCAATGCTCGTCCTTAAAAAATTGGTCAGGAGTGCACTCCACTAGAAGGACTTTTATACAACACAAGCATCTTGAGCTTCAGAAATTAGAGTCAGCGGTCCTTTAACATTTATTACACGTTATTTTCTTCCTATCAAGTTATTGCAGCTTCGTGCGCTTTGATGCCTGTGACAACTGTATGTAAACAGGGTGTTTGTCCAAATATAGTTACTACTAAAAAAAATGTGGCATTTGCTCGCTACCATGAATGTTGCTTTTGATGTGGCAGCAGAAATATTAAAATGAGTAGTCCCATTAATTACATAAACAATGTAAAAATCACTTTTCAACACATACTCAGCTTCATTTTAAGCAATCGAGAACTTGGCTCAAGTCAGTGCCTCCAAATGACAATCCTCCTGGATGAAAAGATATGCTTTATTCTTTGTTCAGATGTCTCAAAGCATCTGGCGTAGCACATAGGGCAGGATGCCTCCGTGATGGAAGTAGGCCAGCTCCACCTCCGTGTCAAAGCGTAGCAGGGCCCCCACAGAGCGGCCATCACTCAGCTGCGGGAAACAAAATATTTTTTTAACACCAAAGTGCTTTGCCGGGGTCCACCACTGACGTATTTCCGTCACAAATATGACGTTGTAAAATATAGTTTAACAAATTGCACAACACAAAAAATGAGAGGGAAAGGATCTGTCCCGTGGCATCGAACCAGCCACTATTTATCCAAAGCATGCGGCGCTAACCACTACACCACGGCCAAAGCGTACGCTGTCAAGGATGCTAACGGCAAGCCATTTATATACACCATATATGGCATGAATGAAGAAATGTTGAAGGAAGGCCCTCGCATAGGGAGCTGCAGAGCAAACAGTGTGGTGGAAGTCATGTGCTTTCGCAGTGGGATTGCGGCACTAGGAGGACACACCAGCGTCTCATGTCGTCTGCATCACCACTCGTATGACCGCGTTGTTGATAGCTGGCTGTAGTTCTGAATGTACATTTTTATGCAGCTGTTGCACTTCACGGATAATGCAATGTATCAGAAGCCTACAGTAAGAGTTGGTCTGCACGGTTGCGAGTTTATTTTATATTGCTTGAGGTCAAGAACAGTCGTTTTCGAAGCTCATGACCACTTCTCTGAAAATGATTGGCGTCGTAGCTCTGCTGTTTTCTCTCGGTGCTATGCTTGCGTGCCTCAGCGAAGAAAACTTATAATTCAAGATGAAAAAGGCAGTGTGTAAGATTCTTAATGCGAGAGGCGGCGGTGAATAAATCTGATGTACGACGGTTACAACTATTGGAAAGCAGCTGGTGGCCCACTGTTCTCACCGGAGCTTGCAGAATCAAGAATTAAACGTGCCTGACACAGAAGGTGATTTATTGTTTAAATTATCGCTTCATGTTAACATTTTGCAAGTGGTTACATCATCTTTGGCCAAGTTTTTTCTGATGTGGTCGCAGACGGCCGACCCGAACGCTGCTGTGAACAATACCCCTGTGCACGTATATCGTGACACACATGGCGAAAATTGGTTCGGAGGTGTTTTATCTGGCTAAATAGCAAGACAAATTAAATTATATTTCACTGTTACATTATGTTTTGTACCCCAAACTTACCTTATCTGCAGAAAAAGACAACCTGTTGAGACAATTATCTGGCAAGCTTGCTGCGTTGCTCTTTTGCATTCAGCGTTTGTTGTAGATTCAAAGTATTAGCTATAATGAGACTGCGAATGGTACACAGGCACTCTAAAAGCGAGTATTGCAGCACGTTTGCTCAGAATCAGCACAAAGGTTTCGCTTTTCCAGCTCGTCTATCACATAGCGGCACAGGTGCAGCCTGATGCGACCGAAATCGGCTCGCCTTCCTCTCGCTGGCGCCCGATGCACATGTGTGAGCCGCCGTAGCGTGTCCACAATTGAGAGGAGAAGTCTTCTGCTATTCCTTACTTCCGGCTTCACAAAATGTGACACAACAGTCTTTTCTCAGTTCATTCCTTTCTGCATAATATACCCATTGGCAGTCTAAGAGCTTTGCAACTTCAGCGCGTTATCATAATATATTATATGTAATCAAATTCAGTGGCCTACAACTCCCGCATATTACCCCGGTAGTGTATTCTAACTACAGCATTTTTGTAATCAGTCCCCAGATGGTGCGAAGGCCTTGCATTGGGCACTCTCTCAAGGTCATCGCCTCTAGCGTTTCGATCAGTGGTGCCTCCACAGAGCATGCTCTCTCCTGTGTGCGCGATGCACTTCATATGCCACTTCGTAGTTGAGAAACACTGATAATATTGCCACGTGCATTTCTTATCTACACTTACGTTTCCTTCGGTTTTCGGCCACAAAGCCTGTCTGGAATGCTCAACGCAAACTGTGCCTCATTGTTCTGGAAGGTTCACGATTAGAGTAGATCGTTTCGTCAAGACTACGCCCTATTTGCAGACATCACAGATTATTCTGGAGCCTAAGTGGCCGACAGCGATAACGCTGGGATGTTCGACACCACATGTATAAATACCAACGTGCTTCACTGCTTGTCAGTAGATCGACGGCCGAGGCTCCGTTCGCTGCTATCAGTGCAAATCTGCCACTGTAGTCCGACTTTTTCACCAAATAAACAGTTTGAGCTCAACATAGAGTCCTGTTTTCGGACACCTTACGAACCCGTGACATCTGGTGGAGGTTCCGCTTCTTTCATGTACCGGACGCCCTCGTCGAGCCATACACCAAGCCCACATTGCGAGGAACACACCGACGCCAGCCAGGAGCAGGGAGTTAGCCGTATGCAACAAGGCCTGTCACCAGAGTATGGGCTTTTAACCGACAACACTCCGGCAACCAAAACGTTGACGTCAACTGTGATGACAATTGCCGGAGCAGGAGTAGTGCCACTTGCACTACTCCTGCTCCGGCAATCCAAAACGCCACCAACTTTCCGTGGTTCACCACTGGAAGACCCGGAATGTTGGCTTGAAAGGTTTGACCGTGTCGCCATCTTCAATGAATGGACCGACGATGACAAGCTCTGGCATGGCTATTTTGCCTTCGAAGTGCCGCTCGGACCTGGTTTGAGAATCAAGAGCGAAGCCTCACTACATGGGACGTCTTTCACACCAGTTTTCTCACCACTTTTGCGAGTATGGTCCGCAACGAGAAGGCTGCAGCTCGCCTCCAAACCCATCTGCAGATGCCAAATAAAAACATGGCGCTATTCACGGAAGATATCATTAAACTCTTCCGCCACGCTGACCCTGACATGACCGAGAAGAAGGTCGGCCTGCTCATGCAAGGAGTCAAGCAAGAACTGTTCGCCGGGCTGATCAGGAACCCGTCAAAGATGGTCACCGAAATAATTTCGAAAGCATCTACTATCAAGAAGACGCTCGAGATGCGGACACGACAATACAACCGTAGCTTTTCATCTACAAGCTACGCCGACATCCAAGCACTAGGAAAAGCCAACCTGCGTGAGAAGATCCGAGCGATCGTGCAAGAAGAGCTGCGAAAATTGCTTCTTTCAGCGCAGCGTCATGTAGACTTCATCACGAATGTCGTACGCCAGGCGATACAGCAACAGCTGGGCGTTCTTCAACCTCCTCAGCCGCAGCTGCAAGTTATGAGCTATGGTGCTGCAGCCTGCCGTTACGCTCCTCCTCTACAGTCATGCCAAGACCACGTCCCATCGCACTTCCTTCGCCAGACGCCACATCACCACCAACGCTCTACCGTTGACCTGCTGGACAGTGCAGCGCGCCGAGGAAAAATGTCTGGCATGCATCTGACAGCCGCCCGGTCTGCCATCACTGCGAAGAATCCGGGCACACCTACCGCCGCTGCCAGTACCGCCAAACAGGACTGCATGATTTCACCATCGATGCGTCGTGTCCACAACGAGGTGAACGACCGCGTGACAACGCCGACGACTTCGAAGGAGCGCAGTCGACACCCCGACGACCTTACCGTTACCCATTGCCAGGCAGCTACATGTCACTGCAATGCCGACAGTACACCGGCCCTACTCGGGGCCGTTCCCCAAGCCCATACTCAAAAAACTAAGGACAGCAACTGATGGAGGTGCGGTTGCTTTATGACGAACTACAGAATATCCTTCTGCCGCCGCCAACGGTGCGACGAAACTTCAAGAACCTGTCGTCATCTCAGCGTAGTCCCGACGTAGAAACTTCGCGCTGAGAAGAAGACTTGATGATGCAACGTCGAAACAGCAGTACAAACCATTGTAGTTGTAATCGGACGGCACGACCAAACTGCAACGCACAACGACAAACCAGCGACCTCGATGTACTATTCGACAGTCACCACGTCACTGTTCTCGTCGACACTGGCGCCGCATATTCCGTCGTCAGGGGGCCTTTCACGACGAAGCTGAAGAAAGTGAAGACAGCTAGAGGTCATTTAATAACGCTGGCTGGAGTCTGCACAGCAAAAGTCACCATCAACAACCGCACTTATTCAGCGAGCTTTGTAATACAACATTGCTCCAGGAATGTGATACTGGGGATGGACTTCATATTCAATACGGCGCTGTCGTCAACCTGAGGTCGGGGTCAATACACTAACGTCCGAAAACACGCTGCCTACCCCCACAGCACCAAGGAATCCCGCATTGAATGTGCTGGAAGACGAAGTCACCATTCTGCCTGGCTCAAGCATCATCATTTCAGTCGGCACCGAAGGACTCACAGACTTTGAAGAAGAACCACAGTGGTTGAGCATGACATCGAGTTGTCAAGTGATCAACCAATTCGAAGCAAGCCTTACCGCGTGTCCCCAACGCAAAGGGAATTATGGATGCAGAGGTCAGGCGCATGTGCGAGCGGGGAGTGGCTATTCCCTGCGAGAGTAACTACACCTCACCACTAATCCTCGTAGAGGCGCCGGGCAAAGACCCAAGGCCCTGCGTGGATTATCGGAGGTTAATTGCAATAACAGCAGACCAGACATACCCCATGCCGAATTTGGAAGAAAGGGTGAAGACTGTATCTAAACGATGTACATTTCTACCTTAGACCTTGTTAGAGGTTACTGAAGAGTCCCTTTAAACGAGCGCGCGAGCGGCTACACTGCTTTCATTTCCCCCACGGGATTTCGTCCGGTAATGTTAAGCTTTGGCTTGAAGAACGCTCCATATTGTTTTTCTGCCCAAAGGCTAGAGTTTTACATTTTTTTTCAAATCAAATCAAATCAAATCAAAGTTTATTTACATCCTGAAGATGTGGGCAAGCTTGGGCGAAAAGCGAAACAATTCGCTTGAGGAAAGCCCAAGCCCCCATATACGAGGCATAGCAGTAGAGACACACAAAGATGTGAAAACGCTATCAGAAAACAAAACTAGCGCGTTACATATATGAAAAAAAAATACTAACACAGATACTCTCACGGAATCATACCAGCGCGTTACAACAATGATACAGGGTATGTGTAAATGTTCATGCCGATAGTCAATCGATAGAGATAATGATTTGACCCAACAATTTATTGAAAAACAACAGGCAAACATCAAACAAACAAAAGCAATGTAAATATATCTCTCGTCATACAGTACAGCAAATTTTTTTTTACAGTGATTGGTTACAGGAAGTATTTTTTAAAATGACTTATACTGCGTTTCTCTACTTCTGTTTCGCTTCTGAGGAGAGTATTTAGCAAGTGATGATTGATATGTGGGGTTTAACGTCCCAAAACCACCATATGATTATGAGAGACGCCGTAGTGGAGGGCTCCGGAAATTTCGACCACCTGGGGTTCTTTAACGTGCACCCAAATCTGAGCACACGGGCCTACAACATTTCCGCCTCCATCGGAAATGCAGCCGCCGCAGCCGGGATTCGAACCCGCGACCTGCGGGTCAGCAGCCGAGTACCTTAGCCACTAGACCACCGCGGCGGGGCTATTTAGCAAGTGAGGCAAACAATACTGTAACATTTGTCGTCCGTATTCAGCTCGGCAGAAGGGGATGTTCCAGAAGTCTTGTTTGCGGAGAGAATAGAAGGGAACATTTCCTCTTAGATTAGCAAGATTTAGAAGGTCATGCTGATTTTTATAAACAGCCTTTTTATATCTGATAGCTAGTTTCCAATCATAAAATTTTTCTATGGGTACAACGTTAAAACGATGAAACAAATCCTTTGTGTGCGGATGATATTCAACGTTAGCTATGGACCGAAGAGCCCTTTTTTGTAACATTAATATTCTATGGTTATTTCTCTGTGTGGAATTTCCCCACACCAAAAAACAATAATTTATGTGAGATAAAAAAAGCGTGTTGTACAGCATGAGTTTTATTGATACAGGAAGAATGTGTCGAAATTTTGCAATAGCACCCACACTTTTAGCCACGTGAGATTGAACGTGGTCGAAATGATCGTCCCAGGACATATTTTTTTGAAACAGCACACCTAAAATTTTTATTGAGTTCACAAATTCTATAGGCGCCGTGCCTAAAAATAAGGAACTATCAATGGTGACTGAAAGCTGACGCGGATGAAAAAGAACGGCCTTTGTTTTTTTATCATTGATCAACAGCGAGTTTTCTTTACTCCACTGTTGTATGTCTTCAAGGGCGTTATTTATTTCAGGTGCTAAAATTTGCAAATTTTTTCCAGTGAAAAATAGGCTAGTGTCATCAGCGTAAATTACATAAGTTGGTGTTTTGTTGATAGTGTTTATATCGTTTATGTAAAGGATGAACAATAAAGGACCCAATATGCTTTCTTGCGGAACGCCAGTGACTACCTGCTGTAACGATGAAACGGCCGTTCCTATGCTGACACATTGAAACCTATGCTTCAAGTAGGATTTCATCAAAAACAGTGGCACGCCGCGAATACCATATAGTTGCAGTTTTTCTAACAAGGTTGCATGCTGAATCCGGTCAAAGGCCTTAGAAAAATCTATGTAAATGCCTACACATATCTGTTTTAATTCAAAAGCCTTAAGAATGATTTCCTTCTGGGTTAGTAGTACAGATTCAGTTGATTTGCCGTGGAGAAAGCCATGCTGAGACTCATTAATTAAATTGAAAGCGTGACTAAATTTTGTTATTCGTTTATGAATAATCTTCTCAAGGCCCTTTGAAAATATAGGCAATACAGAAATCGGCCTGTAATTCGACAACTCATTCCTATCGCCCTTTTTGAGCAGGACACTAACTTTAGAGATCTGCATCATTTTCAGAAAACAGCCTGTTGCTATTGCAAGGTTGTATATGTGGGCAAGCAAAGGAGCAATGACGTCAAGCACAAACTTTACCGGCTCGATCTGTATAGCGTCAATATCCCTAGCTCTGCTGTTTTTGAAAGACGCGTAAATATCTCGCACCTCGTGTTCATCCGTTGGCTCTAAATAAATACTGTGCTTATTTTCCTTAATACCATAGGTTGCAGGAGGGATGCACTGTCCGATACTAACCGCATCCCGAAAGAACTTATTGAACGCTTCAGCAAGTTCTTTTCCGCATATGCGCTTACCGTTTATAACGAGATCATCGACAGTCTATGGCGGTTGCGTACGGTTTAACAGTTTATTTAGTTTTTTCCATACATCTCCTGTTTGATTACAGTATTCCCTGCGGAACTGGTCATGCAGATATTTGTTCTTTTCACTTCTAAGGAAAGAGGTTAGCTTATTTCTATATTGCCTAAAGATATCAAAGTCAGTATCCAGTCTACTCTTAAGAAACTTTTTGAACAATCTCGTTTTTTGTTTAATTCTTTTTATGCATTCACGGTTTATCCATGGTTTACGACCTTTACCCTTTTTTATATTCTGCGTTATTAGGATAAATGCTCATGGTAGATACGTTTAAAAATGGAAATAAATGCCTCGTAAGCTGCATCTGCAGTTTCACTACGTCTGACGTCTTCCCAGTCTTCTTTTCGAAGCTTTGAAATGAAAGCATGCAATGTTTCAGCGGTGATTTTCTGAGTTGTTATTTTTGCTTCTGCATCCTGCAGCTTATGTTTTACTGATGTTCTTGGGAGCATGTAAATGGGAAAGTGGTCGCTGATACCGGAGCACAAGGCTCCTGATATCACGTTTTCTGTGCTCATATTTGTGATAATTACGTCAAGCAATGATTCTGTGCAAGGAGTGACGCGCGTCGCAGTGTTTCCTAAAAGCGTATAGCCATTTGACTCGACAGTGCTGAGAAGGGCCACTCGATTATGGGAAGGTTGCAATAGGTCTATGTTAATGTCACCCCAAGTATTAATTTATATCTATTGTCATTTACATAGCCTAGCGTCTTATCTAAATGACTGATGAAACAAGCCGAGTTTCCGTCTGGTGGTCTATATGCAACACAGAAAACTTGTTTGTGGGATAATATACATAAACACTCATATCACTCGTAATGGTACAGATTTCCGCAATAATTTCAGATTTTCGTTCGTTTTTTACTAAGATAGCCACGCCACCACCCTGACGTGTAGCTCTATTTATAAAAAAACTGCGATACCCGTTACGTTCGTATATGTTGCTGTTTGTGTCATACCAGGTCTCGGTTAACATGATTATGTCAAACTGAAAATCCATAGCGTCTAAAAGGACCGATAATTCGTCCTCTTTATGCCTTGCCGAGCGAATGTTTAAATAAAAACATTTGAGCATGATACCTGCACGAGATTTGAATAACTGATTGACGTCATGGGGTGATTGAGCCATCTTGAAGACGAGATGAACACATAGAAATGGGTGGTGTGGATCACACTATCTTTTCAACATCCTGCGCAGTGCGAATGCGCACTACCGGAGCGGATTCTTCATTTCTGGCGAGAATCTTTCCGTTGCTCGTCCACACGAAACGCCAGTTCTGAGCCTTCTTTTTCGCAATTGCCATGCCAAGCAGGTGCTTCATGGCTGGGCTTAGGTGTTCGTTTATGAACACAGGCGTCCCTTGCGAGTGACCGAAATCTTCACTTGTTATGCGCATTTTCTTTGCCTTTTGAAGAACCATGTCCCAATTAGAGTGGCTTTTAAATTGTGCAACAATGTTTGGAGTGTCCTTTACATTCTTCGAGACAACACGGTGGCAAACTTCGACGTCGCTTCCATCAATGGGGACATTCAAAAGTTCTCAAACACGATGAAGAGTCTCGAGAAGCTTTTCATCACTCGATTGACATTGGCTGTCAGACTTCGCGCTTCCCTACTTCGATGATGTAGCTGTGTTCTGCAATACCTGGGAAGAGCACATCAAACATCTTCAGATCGTGGTAGAAAAATTGCAGAACGCAGGGCTCACAGTACGGGCGAAAAATTGCCCTTCTTGTCTCTGTGTCGTCGTTTTGTTCTCGCGCTATAACTATCGTCCAGCCGGGACCATGCTACCCAAGGTCGCCACAGTCACGGACGTGGCGACATGTCCCAACACTTCCTTCCTAACAGCATATACCCACTTTACGCGTCCATGTATCCATTCATTCGTCTGTCCTTGGATCCATCTGTGCGTCCATTTTATGAAAACTCCAAGTACAGCCATCTCGCATCTCCCGTACCCTGTGGCACATACACGCTTTACGCGACCGTCTCTATCCGTCCGTCCGTCTGCTAGTCTGTCTGTCCGCCCGTCCATGCATGCGTTCGTGCGTTTATCTAGTGAACACTCCATGTGCCGCCATCTTGCATACCCTGCGGCACATACTGGCTCTCCGAGTCCGTCTATCCGTCTGTCCATGCGTCAATCAAGTGAACACTCCAAGTACCGCCATCTCACATCTCGCATACCCTGTGGCACATACCAGCTTTACGCGTCCGTCTATCCATCTGTCCGTCTTCTAGTTTGTCTGTGCGTCCATCCATGCATCCGTCCTTGCGCCCATCTAGTGAACACCTCAAGTAATGCCATCTCGCCTCTTGCATCCCCTGTGGCACATACCCGTTTTCCCGCGTCCGTCCGTCTGCTAGTCTGTCTGTACGTCCATTCATGCTTCCGTCTCTGCGTGCACCTAGCAAACACTCCCAGTACCACCTTCTTGCAACTCACATATCCTTTGGCACATACCCGCTTTACGCGTCCATCTAACCATCCGTCCGGCTGCTAGTCTGTCTGTCCGTCCATCCAAGCATCCGTCCGTGCGTCCATGTAGTGAACACTCGAAATACCGCCATATCGTATCTCGCATCCCCTGTGGCACATAACCACTTTACACGTCTGTCTATCCGTCCATCCATCGGCTAGTCCGTCTGTCCGTCCGTGTATGCGTACGTCCGTGCGTCCATCTAGTGAACACTCGAAGTACCACCATCTCTCATTCCCTGTGGCAAATACCCACTTTACGCGTCTGTCTATATGTTCGTCAGTCTGCTTGCCTGTCTGTCTATCCGTTTGTGCGTCCATCCGTGCGTCCATCTAGTGAATACTCCAAGTACCGCGATCTCACATCTCACTTACACTGTGGCACATATCCGCTTTACGCGGCCGTCTATCCGTCCGTCTGTCTGCTAGTCTGTCTGTGCGTCCGTCAATGCGTCCATCTAGTCGAAACTCCAAGTACCGCCAACTCGCATCTCGCATCCTTTGTGGCACATACCCGCTTCACACGTTCGTCTATCCATCCGTCCGCCTGCTAGTCTGTCTGTCCATCCATCCATGCGTCCATCTAGTGATCACTCCAAGTACCGGCAACTCGAATCTCGCATACCCTGTGGCACATTCCTGCTTTACGCGTCCATCTATACGTCCGTCCATCTGCTAGTCTGTCTGTGCAACCGTCAATGCGTCCGTCCGTGCGTCCACCTAGTGAACACAAGAAGTACCGCCATCTCGCATCCCCTGTGGCACATACCCGCTTTACGCGTCCGTCTATTCATCCGTCCGCCTGCTATTCTGTCTGTCCCTTCGTCCATGTGTCTGTCCGTGCGTTTATCTACTCAACACTCCAAGTACCGATATCCCGCATCTCGCATCCCCTGTGGCATATACCCGCTTTACGTGTCCGTCTATCAATCCGTCCGTCTGCTAGTCTACCTGTCCCTCTGTCCATGCGTCCGTCCGTGCGTCCATCTAAAGAACACTCCAAGTATCGTCTTCTCGCTTGTGGTGTACCTGTGCAACATACCCGCATTACGCGTCCGTCTGCTAGTCTGTCCATCCGTCCGTCCATGCTTACGTCCGTGCTTCCATCTAGTGGGCACTACAAGTACCACCATCACGCATCTCACATACTCTGTGCCACATGCCCGCTTTACGTGTCCGTCTATCTGTCTGTATGTCTGCTAGTCTGCCTGTCCCTCCGTCAATGCATCTGTTCATGTGTCCATCTAGTGAATACTCCAAGTACCGCCAACTTGCATCTCGTATCCCCTGTGGCACATAATCCCTTTACGCGTCCGTCTATCTATCCGTCCGTCTGCTAGTCTGTCTGTCCATCCGTCCATGCGTCCATCTAGTGAACACTCCAATACCGCCAACTCGCATCTCATATCCCCTGTGGCACATACCTACTTTACGCGTCCATCTATCCATCCATCCGTCTCTTACTATATCTGTGCGCCCGCCCATGCGTCCGTCCGTGCGTCCATCTAGTGAACACTTGAGGTACCGCCATCTCGCATCCCCTCTGACAAATACCCACTTTACGCGTCAGTGTATCCATCCATCCGTCCGTGCATTCATATTGCAAACACTCCAAGTACCGCCATCTAACATCTCGCATTTTCTGTGGTACATATCCGCTTTAGGCGTGCATCCATCCGTCCATCCGTCTGCTAGTCTGTCTGTTCGTTCGTCCATGCGTCCGTCCGTGCGTCCATCTAAAGAACGCTCCAAGTAAGCCATCTCGCATACCCAGTTGCGCATACCAGCTTTACGCGTCTGTCTATACGTCCGTCCGTCTGCAAGTCTCTCTGTCCGTCCATCCGTGCATCCATCAGTGCCTCCATCTGCTGAACACTCCAAGTACCACCATCTCGCATCCCCTTAACACATACCCGCTTCACACGTCCGTCTATCCGTCCGTCCATCTGCTAGTCTGCCTGTTCGTTCGTCCGTGAGTTCTTCTAGTGAACACTCCAAGTACTGCCATCACGCATCTCACATACCCTGTAGCAAATGCCCGCTTTACGCGTCCGTCTATCCATCTGTCTGTCTGCTAGTCTGTCTGTTCATCTGTCTATGCATCCATCCAATGAACACTGCAAGTAACGGTATCTCGCACCTCGCACACCCTGAGGCACATACCTGCTCTAAGCGTCCGTCTGTACTTCCGTCTGTCTGCTAGTCTGTCTGTGCGTCCGTGTATGCGTCCGTTCATGCGTCCATCTAGCGAACACTTGAAGTACCGCCATCTCGCATCCCCTGTGCCACATCCCTGATTTACCCGTCCGTCCTTGCAACCATACGTACGTCTATTTTATGAACACACCAATTAGAGCTATCTGGAATCTCGCATACCCTGTGGCACATATCCGCTTTACGCGTCCGTCTATTCCTACTCCCGTCTGCTCGTCTGACCATCCGTCCGCCCATGCGTCGGTCCGTGCATTTACCTAGTGAATACTCCAAGTACTGCCATCTCGCATACCTGTGGCACATATCTGGTTTACACGTCCATCTAGCCGTCCGTCCCTCTGCTACTCTGCCTGTCCGTTCGTCCGTCCGTGCGTCCTTCTAGCGAAAGCTCCAAGTACTGCCATCTCGTATCCCCTCCGGCACATACCCGTTTACGCATCCGTCTATCCATCCGTATGTCTGCTAGTTTGTCTCCGCATGCGTCCAAAGTCCGTCGATGCGTTTATCTACTGAACACTCCAAGTACCACCATCTCGCACACCCTGTGGCCCATAAATGGTTTACACGTCCGTCTATCCACACGTTTGTCTGGTAGTGTGTCCGTCCATCCATGCAGCCATCCGTGCGTCAATCTAGCGAACGATCCAGGTACTGCCATCTCGCATCTCCTCTGGCACATACCCGCTTTACGCGTCCGTGTATCCATCCGTCCGTCCTTGCATCCGTTCGTGCGTCCATTTTAACAACACTCTGAGAACAGCAATCTGGAAGCTCGCATATCCTGTGGCACATACGAGTTTTACGCGTCCGTCAATCCGTCCTACCGTCTCCTTGTCTGTCTTTCTGTCCGTCAATGCGTCCGTCCATGCGTTTATCTACTGAACACTCAAAGTACCGCCATCTCGTATCCCCTGTGGCACATACCTGCTTTACACGTCCGTCTTTCCATCCGTCCGTCTGCTAGTGCGTCTGTCCGTCCGTCAATGCGTCTATCTAGTGAACACTCCAAGTACCGCCATCTCGCACCTCGCATACCCTGTGGCTAATACCCCCTTTACGCGTCCGTCTATCCATCCGTCCGTCTGCTAGTTTGTCTGTGCGTCCATCCATGCCTCCGTCCTTGCGTCCATCTAGTGAACAGTTCAGGTAACGCCATCTCGCCTCTTGCATTCCCTGTGGCATATACCCGCTTTCCCACGTCCGTCGATCCGTTCGTACGTCTGATAGCCTGTCTGTCCCTCCGTCCATGCTTCCGTCCGTGCGTCCGCCTAGCGAAAACTCCAAGTACCGCCTTTTCGCATCTCGCATACCTTTGGCACATACCCGCTTTACGCGTCCATCTAACCGTCCGTCTGTCTGCTAATCTGTCTGTACGTCCATCCATGCGCCCATCCGTGCGTCCATGTAGTGAAAACTCGAAGTACCGCCATATCGCATCTCGAATCCTCTGTGGCGCATAACCACTTTACACGTCTGTCTATCCGTCCGTCCATCGGCTAGTCTGTCTGTTCGTCCGTCTATTCGTCCGTCCGTGCGTACATCTAGGGAATACTCCTAGTACCACCATCTCGCATCTCATATAACCTGTGGCACATATCCGCTTTACGCGTCCATCTATCCATCGGTCTGTCTGCTAGTCTGTCTGTGCGTCTGTCCATGCATCCATCTAGTGAACACTCCAAAAATCATCAACTCGCATCTCACATCCCCAGTGGCACATACCGACTTTATGCGTCCGTCTATCCCTCCATTCACCTGCTAGTCTGTCTGTGCGCCCGCCCATGCGTCCGTCCGTGCGTTCATCTAGTGAACACTTTAAGTACCACCATCTCGCATCCCCTGTGACACATACCCGTTTTACGCGTCGGTGTATCTATCCATCCGTCCGTTCTTGCATCTGTTCATGCGTTTATTTTGTGAACACTCCGAGTGCGATGATGTTTATTCGAACAGAGGAGTCGCAACGTGGTTGCGACGGAAAAAATGGGCGAACGGGATTGAAGTAACTAGAAGGAACCACGAGATTGAAGTAACTAGAAGAATAAGAATGAGGTGGAGCACATTCGGCAAGCACTCTCAAACTATGACAGGTAGATTGCCACTATCCCTCAAGAGGAAGGTATATAACAGCTGTATCTTGCTGGTACTTAGCTACGGAGCAAAAACCTGGAGACTTACAAAGAGGGTTCAGCTTAAATTGAGGACGACGCAGCGAGCAATGGAAAGAAAAATGGTAGGTGTAACCTTGAGAGACAAGAAGAGAGCAGAGTGGATTAGAGGACAAACGGGGATTAAGGATATCATAGTTGAAATAAAGAAGAGGAAATGGACATGGGCCGGGCATGTAGCGCGTAGACAGGATAACCGCTGGTCATTAAGGGTAACTAACTTGATTCCCAGAGAAGGGAAGCGGGTTAGGGGGAGACAGAAGGTTAGGTGGGCAGATGAGATTAAGAAGTTTGCGGGTATAAATTGGCAGCAGCAAGCACAGGACCGGGTTAATTGGCGGAACATGGGAGAGGCCTTTGTCCTGCAGTGAACGTAGTCAGGCTGATGATGATGATGACGTGTAGAGTCTCTGGGCGTGCTAACCTGCGCTGGGATGATGGTGAGCCTCCGTCTGGAACTACTTCATAGTTCACGTCGCTCATACGTCTGAGTACATTGTAAGATCCAAAGTACTTCCTCAAGAGTTTCTCCCTGAAACCTCGCCGCCTAATGGGTGTCCAAACCCAAACTTGGTCACCAGGTTCATAATTAACTTCTCGATGGTGGATGTTGTACCGCCGTGCATTTGCGCACTGTTGAGTTCGGATGTGCACACGGGCCAGTTGACGTGCTTCCTCAGCGCGCTGAATGTATTCATTGATGTCGGGGGCTAATTGTTGAGCTTGTCGATGTCCTCATATGGAATCATGGCATCCAGCATAGTTCTAACATCTCGACCATAAACGAGTCGGAATGGCGTGAAGCGTGTAGTTTCCTGCGTTACAGTGTTATACGCAAATGTTACGTACGGCAGGATGTCGTCCCACGTTTTGTGCTGCACATCCACGTACATAGAGATCATATCGGCTAGCATGTTGTTTAGCCTTTGTGTTAAACCATTACTTTGAGGGTGATACGCAGTGGTCTTTCGATGGGTTGTGTAACTCAACCTGAAGATATCATCTAAGAGTTTCGCTGTGAATGATGTCCCTCGATCAGTGATGACATATGACGGGGCGCCATGCCGTAGCACAATTTGATGCATAAAAAACTGGCAACTTCAGATGCGGTCCCTCGTGGCAACGCCCTCGTCTCAGCGTAACGCGTCAAATAATCGGTTGTGACAATTATCCATTTGTTGCCAGAAGAAGGCAAAGGAAACGAGCCTAGGAGGTCCATCCTCACTTGTTCAAACGGTGTACGTGGTGGATCGATTGGTTGTAGATGACCTGCAGTCTTTAAATGTGGTGTCGTGCGACGCTGGCATTCACGGCATCCCTTCACGTAGCGTTTGACACAGGCAGACATTTTAGGCCAGTAGAAGAGTTGTCGCACCCGATCCATAGTTCTCGAGTAGCCCAGATGGCCAGATGTGGGCTCGTCGTGGCAAGCTAATAAGACGTCATCGCGGAGGGCTTAAGGCACGACGAGAAGATGAGATCTGTCACCAGTACCGGCGTTTCTTTTGTATAAGACGCCATCTTGTAGGCAAAATGATGGCAACGTTCGCGACATTGGACGAGGAATGGGCGCGGTGCCACCATCTAAATGATCTATAATCATTCTTAGATCGGCGTCATTTCGTTGATAAGACATCAGATCTGGTCCGCTGACAGTTGCCACGAAGGCTCCGTTCTCTTCTGCGCTAGTACTGGTGGATTGAAGGGGTGCTCGTGATAGCGTGTCGGCGTCTTCGTGCTTTTTGCCTGACTTGTACACGATGGTGACATCAAATTCCTGTAGGCGCAGACTCCTTCGTGCTAATCGTCCTGAAGGGTCTCGTAGATTGATCAACCAGCACAAAGCATGATGGTCGGTCACCACTTTAAATGGTCTTCCATAGAGATATGGCCTAAACTTTGTAATTGCCCAAATGACCGCGAGACATTCTTTTTCTGATGTGGAATAGTTAGATTCCGCGCGAGACAGTGTGTGACTTGCGTAGGCTATTACCCGTTCAATGCCATCTTGTCTTTGTACCAAAATAGCTCCAAGATCAATATTGCTCGCATCAGTGCGTACTTCAGTGTCAGCATCTTCATCGAAGTGGCCGAGCACGGGAGGGGAAGAGAGCCGGTGCTGTAGTTCTGCAAAGGCAGTCTGCTGGTCGTCAGCCCAGACGAATGGTGTGTCATCACGCGTGAGGCGTAATAGTGGCTCCGCAATGTTAGAGAAATTTTCAATAAAGCGCCGGTAATACTTGCACAGACCCAGAAACCGTCGAAGACGTTTCTTGTCAGTTGGAGGTGGAAAAGCGGTGACGGCAGCAGTTTTGTCAAGATCAGGCCAAACACCAACGGCGCTCACGACGCGACCAAGAAACTTTAATTCTTCGTAGCCAAAATGACATTTCTCAGGCTTGAGTGTGAGATTGGCTAATCTGATGGCTTCAAGCACATTCCGAAGGCAACGAAGATGCTCGTCAAAGGTTTCTGAAAACACATCGACATCATCGAGGTAGACGAGACAGCTTTTCCACTTGAGGTCCGCCAGGACGGTGTCCATCATTCGCTGGAATGTGGCTAGAGCAAAACAGAGACCGAAAGGTAGCACTTTGAATTCATAAAGTCCATCCGGCGTTACAAAAACGGTCTTTTCCCGGTCACGTTCATCGACCTGTATTTGCCAATAACCGCTCTTCAAGTCGGCGGACGAAAAATATCTCGCGCGTCGCAGCTTGTCCAGAGAATCGTCGACTCTGGGCAACGGGCACATGTCTTTCTTTGTAACATTGTTCAACTCTCTGTAGTCGACACAAAAGCGAAGCGTGCGATCTTTCTTTTTCACAAGAACGACTGCTGATGACCAAGGGCTGCTTGAAGGCTGTATCACGCCATCCTGAAGCATTTCCTTAACCTGCGTTTGAATCGCGTGCCGTTCGGTTGGCGAAACACGATAAGGCTGCTGCCGTTTGGGATGCGAGTCGCCGTAGGTGATAATACAGTGTTTCGTTATCGGTGTTTGACGTATCTTCGAGGAACGTGCAAAGCATGTGTGGAACTCCAGCAACAGCTCGCTCAAACGCTGCTTGTTCGCTTCAGAAAGCGTTGAATTGATGTCGACGCTGCGGAAAGGCGTTTTCGCAGTGCCGATGGCCTCGCAAGCAAAACACTCGGTGACATTGGCGAATGGGTCGGCGTAGGCGATGACAGTTCCAAGAAAAAGGTGCCGGTGCTCGTAGCTGAAGTCTGTGACAAAAACGTTGTAGTGATCATCACGAAGGTCAACAAGGCTTTTCGCTACGCGGACACCCTGAGACAGCAAAAGCAAGTGATTGCTTTCTACGACTGCTTCACCGTGCATCACTCCGTCTCACGCCACCTGAACCACAACAGTTGCACGCGGTGGCAACGTGACAGCGTCGTCGACGACGCGAAGAGACACTCGGGAGTGGCTGGGGTCGGCGTAAGCTGTTGTGGCGTTTGTGGTCGCGAAAGTGACTAGACGTCGTCGATTGTCAATTATAGCACCATGCTCCCTGAGAAAATCCATGCCAATGATCAGGTCTCGAGAACACTGCCGAAAAACGCTCAAACTAGCAACAAATGTACAACCGCGGATTTGCAGTCTTGCCATGCACATACCGAGTGGCGTGACGATATGCCCGCCAGCTGTACGAATTGGCGTTCGGTTCCAAGGCGTCGTTAATTTTTTTGAGAAGGGCGGCCAGCTTTTCGCTAATTATGGAATAGTCCGCACCAGTGTCCAATAAAGCGCTGACTTCGCGACCATCTAGCAGAACAGGAATATCTAAGGAAACTCTTCCGCAATCAGCTAGTGGTGTCGTTGTCGATGTATCGTCGGTATCTTCAGTACGCGTCGATAGGGGGGCCTTGAGCATGACCAGTCTGAGCGGCCTTGCCCCTGAAGGTCGTTGAGGCTAGTTTTCCCGACGCGGGCTAGGTGACCGGCCCTTCGCCACGCCCGAATAGGTGCGATGATTTGGCGAGAACCACCGTGGTGATGGAGAGCGTGAGTAGTGCCGAGCTATCGATCCGCGCTGCTAAGCAACGTAGTCAGCGATTTCCGCAGGCCGCTGGCCGAACCTAGGGGGTGGGGAGCTGGCTGAAAAACCGCGAAGTCCCAGCTGTCGATAAGTGCACTGTCGGTAAATGTGCCCAGGTTCACCACAGTGATAGAAAAGGGGTCGTCGATCGGGTACCCGCCACACGTCAGATTTTCGCGGAATCGGTCAGCGGTCCCTGAGGTACGGGCCCGCTTGGACTGCCTGAAGAATGGCTTGGGCTGTGGTATAAGGCGGAGTGAAATGTGGTGCAGGTTGGCGCAGAGTTTTTTCTGCCGGAAGCATGGCAGGGGCCTCGGTGGGAAGCGGAGCCAAGGGTTGTGCTGGCTGGAGCAGAGTTTGCGCATACGACATGCGAGGGAAGTCATTTAGGGGCCGCGGCTCTGTCTGACAGGATGGTTCTCGTAGTGCCTGCTGAACTTCATCTCGGACGGTGCCGGACAAAGAACTGACTGTGGGCGCTGAGGGTACAGATAACTTCTGCAGTACATCGCGAATTACAGAGCGTATGAGCTCTCGGAAGAAGTCGACGTGGGCCCCAAGACCACCCATGTAGTCCATAGCAGAAGCAAAGTTCACTTGTCGCTCGTACGTCTGGGTTCGTTGCCGAAGCGTGCTTTCAATCAGGACGGCTTCAGCAAAAAACTCTGACGTAGTCTTGGGGGGGAGGGGGGCTGCGTACAAGACCACCGAACAACTGCTCTTTCACTCCACGCATCAGGTATCGCACCTTCTTCTCTTCCGGCATGTGAGGGTCGGCTCGTCTAAAAGGCGCGTCATGTCCTCAACATACATTGCTGCGCCTTCATTTGGCATTTGCATACGGCACTGGAGTTCACGTTCAGCTCACTCTCGGCGATCGCTTGCATACGTTTCAAGAAGCCGGCGTTTGAAGTCCACGCATGACGTGAACACACCTGCCCGGTTTTCGTACCAAACACGTGCCCCGTAATTCAAACTGAAGTAGACATGTCGGAGCTTGTCTGTGTCATCCCACATGTTATGAGCGGCAACCAAGTCACAGTGGACTAGCCAATCTTCAACGTCCTCATGGAAAGCACCATGAAAGGGATTCGGCGTTTTTGGTTTGAACAGTGTATATTGCATGGCGTTGCGCCTTCCATACCGGCTGGGTTGGAGCCACTTGGGACGGTGCTGCCTGGAATAGTTGGAGTCGTCATCTCCTCTGAGAGAAGTCCGAACTCAGGGTCCAGTCCACGGATCCTGCGGCTAGCACGGTGAACAGGCGTAACCACCGGTATAGGGCTGGAGCTTTTCGTACTAGGAGGGGTTCGGTGCATAGGGTACCCAGCATCTCCACCAGTTGTCACGCGCTAAGAGCTCGAAGGAACGTATAAAGGGACGCGACTGTCAAAAATCTCAGAGACATAGAAGGACGTCTCCGCTGGCACTGGCTACTCGTCTTCGTCTTCCTCGTTCACCGGCACAGAACTGACCCACTGTTCACTGGCACAGAACACCAGGTGGCAAGATCGTTGGCACAGCTTTTCGTAGGTTTTCAGGACACCTACGTGAGCACTTTGGGGATCTGCATGAAAACTCATGCAGATGTCAGAGCGCATATGAGTTGGGACAGCAAGGAGCCACTTCCAACCACCAGGCATGTAGTTGCGGCGGTACAGAATGTTGTCTCCCACGGAGAAGTGGGCTGCTTGCCGGCGTAGCGCTCTCGTGGAAGGGACAGCAGACGGATCGGTAAGGTAGTCGAGTAACAATGCAAAGTATGGGTCTTTGCTGCTTCGAAAGCATGTCAGTGGTGTCGATTGGAGGCAAGGCGGCAAAAAGGGTTGACAGAGAAGCCACATCTGGTGTTAATGGTGATCGCGAAAGTGCATCGGCATCCGCATGCTTGCGACCGGAACGACATACGACACGGATGTCGTATTCTTGCAATCGAAGTGCCCAACGCCCCAGGCGTCTGGACGGGTCTTTCAAAGTGGACAGCCAACATAGAGCGTGGTGGTCTGTGACCACGTCGAAAGGACAGCCATAAAGGTACGAGAAAAAGTTCGTCAACGCCCAGATTATGGCCAAACACTCCTTCTCTGTCCCGGAGTAATTCAATTCAGCCTTCTGGAGAGCGCGACTTGCATAGGCGACTACGTATTCGGCTTGGGTGTCTTTTCTTTGTGCCAAAACTGCACCAAGACCGATGCCACTTGCATCGGTGTGAATTTCTGTGGCAGCAGCGTGGTCGTAGTGACGAAGAATAGGTGGTGAGGTCAGTAGGCAGCGGAGCAGGCCAAATGCGTAGTCACATGCAGGTGACCATGCAGATATACCTTTGCTGCTGGAAAGCAGACTCGTGAGAGGTGCGATGATGGACGCGAAGTTGCGCACGAAGCGACGAAAGTAGGAGCAGAGACCGACGAAACTTCTTAGGGCTTTCAGTGATGTGGGCAACGGGAAGTCGGCGACAGCTCGAAGCTTATCGGGATCCGGAAGAACACCGTCTCTTGTGATGACATGTCCCAAGATGGTTAGTTTTCGTGCTGCGAAGTGACACTTCTTGGTGTTAAGTTGTAGGCTTGCAGAAGTTGGACACGTCAGAATCTCGTGGAGGCGAACAAGATGTGCCGGGAAATCAGAAGAAAATACTGCGATGTCGTCCAGGTAACACAAGCACGTTTTCCACTTGTGGGCACGCAAGATGGTGTCAATCATGCGTTAAAATGTGGCAGGCGCGTTGCAGAGCCCAAATGGCATGACTTTCCACTCATATAGGCCATCCGGCGTTAAAAAGGCTGTTTTAGGGCGATCAAATTCAGCCATTAGCATTTGCCAATACCCAGAACGCAGATCTAAGGATGTAAAGCACTCGGCGCCTTGTAAACAGTCAAGAGCATCGTCTATTCGTGGTAGCGGGTAGATATCTTTCTTTGTAATCTTGTTTAAGCGGCGGTAGTCCACACAAAACCGTACGGTGCCATCTTTTTTTCTTTACCAGAACCACAGGTGATGACCAAGCGCTTTGAGAAGGCTGTATGACTCCACGTTTAAGCATGTCATCTACTTGCTCCGTAATGACGCGGCGCTCTTCGGCAGAAACGCGGTAAGGACGCTGTCGCAGAGGCGAATGTGAGCCGGTGTCAGTAGTATGAGTGATAGTCGTGGTGTGGCCCAAAGCAGGTTCTTGAAAGTCGAAAGAAGAACGAAACTTGTTAAGGAGAGCAACAAGTCGGCGGCGATGCGAGAGGGGAAGGTCTGCGTCGATATCATTGTCGAAGGCTGACGAACTTGATGGCTCAGACGCATGAGTGATTGCAGCAATGTGACATGGTGTTTCGTCGGGAAGAATATTATCATCGATATGGTCGACAGGTTGCACATATCCTAATGGTTCACCACGAAGTAAGCCAATGGGGTAGTTGCATTGGTTGGTAACCAGCATTAGGGTTAAACCAGACGCAATTGTAAGAACGGCAAATGGGAGAACGATGCCCTTACGTTCAGTAAAAACCGGAGATGGCGTAAACACCGCCATGCCGTCAGGTTGCGCCACACATAAAAGGCTGTTAGGGACCGAAGCTTCCGGAGGCAAGGTGATGTCGTCGTCAGCGATGAGTTTGCAGAGCAGAGGAGAGCGGTCGGGTAATGAAATTCACATGTTGGCACAAGGGACACTTCGGCACGAGAACAATCTATGATAGCTTCATGACGTGATAAGAAATCCCAACCCAGGATAAAGTCATGAGAGCAAGATGGTTGAACAAAAAGTGCCGCCATATCCACGAAGTGAATGATGATGAGTGGGCGAAGCTCTGGAGGAAAACCTGGTAAACCATGGATCTTCCGTACATTTTGCCTATTCGATTTTATTACAATGCTCCCCCTAGCGTACGTCGCCGCACTAAATCGAACGATTGCCTTCCACCAATGACACGTGCCATATGTGACATCATTCCTATTTTATAACATCTCGCATCTTTCATCATCAACTACAAGTACCGCCGTCTAGTTTATAACATCTTGCATCTTTTCATCAGATGGATGGATGGATGGATGGATGGATGGATGGATATGGCTGTACCCTTTAGATCGGGCGGTGGCTAGCGCCACCAAGCCGTAATACTTAATGAACTTAAAACTATATTTATTTTTTCCTTAAAAAGTGAGTTTGAGGATTCGTACTTTGCAGTGAAGAGTTCAATTTTCACTCGTGCCTTGACTTTAGCCACCAATCAGATAACCTCCTTCTAGTTAAGTCTACTTGCTTAAAGTCTATCTTGCCCTCCCGGTCCCTAAACCCCAGTGCTTTGAAAAACTCTGCGCCATCATCCTGAACTATAGGGTGAAGCCCTTTACAGAACATTATCAAGTGTTCGGCAGTTTCTTCTTCCTCTCCACACGCACTGCATACTGTGTCTACCCCTTCGTATTTGGCCTGATATGTCTTGGTTCGCAGTACTCCCGTCCTAGCCTCAAACGGTAGAGAACTACCCCGAGTATTATCATAGATCCTTTCCTTGGCAATTTCCTCCTTAAATGTTCGATAGATCTCTAGTGCGGACTTCTTAATCATGCCCATTCTCCACATGTCAGTCTCCGTTTCCTTCACTTTCTTCTTAACCGATAGTTCTGTATGGTTTGGCCACCTGCTGTTTTCTAAGTATTTACCAGTCAACTTCCTGGTTCGCTTCCTCCATTTTGTATCGACATTCTTCATGTACAAGTAGCTGAAAACCTTCCTAGCCCAACGCTCTTCCCCCATTTCTCTCAATCGCTTCTCAAATTTTATCTTGCTGCTAGCTTCCCTGCCTATATTCATAGGATGTCCATCCCATATCACCTTGTACTCCCTGATTTGGTGTATTCCCGTGAACTCCTAAAGCAAGCCTACCTATTCCACGTTGCTTAATTTCTAATCTTGCTTGAACTTCTGGTCTCATGCACAAGACCGCATTGCCGAACGTCAGCCCAGTAACCATGACCCCTTTCCATATTCCTCTCACAACATCATACCTACTGTAATTCCACAGTGCCCTATTTTTCATGACTGCTGCATTCCTGTTACCTTTAGACGTCACGTATGTTTCGTGTTCCCTCAGATACTCGGTCCCATTGCTTATCCATACGCCCAGATATTTGTATTTATCTGTTATCTCCAGCGTGACCTCCTGTATTCTAAGCTCACTACATTCGTTGTCATTGAAAATCATGACTGCTGATTTTTCCTTACTGAATCTAAAATCTAACCTATCTCCTTCATTACCGCAGATGTCCATCAATCTCTGCAAATCTTCCTTGTTGTTGGCCATTAGCACTATATCATCTGCGTACATTAATGCTGGTGGTGCCTGGTCAATAAGTTTTCCTTGTTTGACTAAAGAGAGGTTGAAGCCCAGTTCACTTCCCTCCAATTTTGCCTCTAATCCTTGTAGGTACATCATGAATAATAAGGGTGACAGGGGGCACCCCTGCCTAAGCCCCCGTTTTACCTCTGCAGGCTTGGATACCTGTTTTTCCCACTTTATAACTACCTTGTTACCTTTATAGATACCCTTTAAAAGGTTAGTGACTACATGTTCCACGCCTAGTGTGTCCAGTATTCCCCACAATTCCTCTTGAACCACGCTATCGTACGCTCCCTTGATATCCAAAAATGCTAGCCACAGGGGCCTGTGTTCCTTTTCTGCTATTTCGATGCACTGCGTCAGTGAGAACAGATTGTCTTCCAACCTCCTGTGTTTCCGAAACCCATTCTGCAGTTCCCCCAGCACCCCCTCATCCTCTATCCACGCCTGCAGTCTTTCCTTTATAATCTGCATCGCCAGCCTGTAGACCACTGATGTCACTGTTATAGGACGGTAGTTGTTTATGTCAGCTTTGTCCCCCTTTCCTTTATAGATCATGCTCACCCTGCTAAGTTCCCATCCATCGGGAACTTCACCATCTATTATTATTGTGCTCACTGCCTCTCTCAATGCCTGCTTAGACTTCGGACCTAATGTCTTTATCAGCCTAATTGGAATGCCATCTGGGCCTGTTGATGTACTACTAGGAACCCTTTTCTCAGCCCTTTTCCACTCTTGTTGTGAAAATGGAGCCATTGCACCACTTGATTCGTCCTTGTCTATTGTGGTGCATAAAGTACTTTTTTGTTGAAATTTTTCTGTCACCCTTGTTCTTATATATTCAATAGCTTCGTCCCCTTCTAGCCTAGCACCTTGCGCTGTAGTTATAAAACTCTGCTCTAGGCTCGTCTCATTTCTTAGGGAGTTTAGATGGTTCCAAAATTTCGCAGCTGCCTTTCTATCTTTTTTATGTACTTCTGCCAGCCACTGAGCTCCCTTCCTTCTAATCTTTTCATTGATCAGAAGGGATGCATCCCTTCTACAGCTTAGAAAGGTTGCCCATTTTCTTTCAACATCATCTGTCGGTTGACCCCGCTGCTTAGCATGTCTGTGTTCCCTAGAGGCTTCCTGATGTTTTGCTATGGCTCTCTTAACTTCCTTATCCCACCATCAGCTACAAGTCCCGCCATCCCATCATCAGCTACATCATCCCATCATCAGCTACAAGTCCCGCCATCTAGTGAGCACTGAAAGAACTAAACGAGAGGTGGCTACATGCAGGAGACGGAGCCGCAAGAATTAAACGAGAAGAGGCGACTTACAGGAGACGGTACCACCATCTAGTGGACACTGCAAGAACTAAACGAGAGGTGGCTACATACAGGCTACAGGGGACGCACAGCCCACGCCCTAAGGAGCTTCGCCCCTAAAAACTGTACGACGTACAAAACGTCTTGCATGACGACGCGCGCCGTACACACAACCAAGGGATGAATGCGTTGCGCGCAAGCCGCGGACAGCACCATGCCACTGAGAGATGTGCTCACTTTCTTCAGTTTCCTACAAAATTTTGCGTTCATCACAGAAACGGCAGCCCCGGTATCAATTAACGCTAATGTGGCGACTCCCTCAACATCGACATCAACAACATTTTGCGGTGAATATGGAGGCATTGGCAATTGCGCACAAGTTGCAGTTCTTGCCTCCAGAACTGCACTGATTAGTTTCCCTCCTCAGGAGGAGGTCTTCGACGACGCATAGGCGATGGCGATCGGTGACGAGGTGATGGGAAACGAGCAGTCGATGGGCGGCGATCCGAGTCGGAGTGCCTCTGTTCATATGCAGACGTGGTGGTCTGCTGCGGTGCGTAGGTAGGAGTTCCGAAGTATGCGTGCGCAGGTGTGGGACGGCGGTGACAGAAGCGTGCAATGTGGCCAGCGATGCCACACGCGAAGCAGATAGGGCGATTGTCTCAGGTGTGCCACTCAATAGATGGACGGAAAAACTGAGGTGGGGGCCTGCAAACTAGAGGCGAGGCCGGAGGAGGTGGAGCCGATAAGGCGACTGGATGCGGCGGGGGCCGCACGACCACAGCTGCGTAGCAGAGAGGTGAAGGCGGTGCAGTTGGTGCGTAGCTGGCAGTTGAGAGATCAGATGGCACCGAAGTGCATGGGTAAGGGGCCGGAACTGTAGGGAGGGCATCGCAAATTTCAGTGCGTATGTCCTGCTGCAGTGTCGAAGGGAGACTTGTGGTGGGCGCGTCGCTATGGGGCAGCAAGGAGAGCTGTCGGGTGACTTCCTCCCTGATGAAGTCTTTAATCTGGTTCGACAGAGTTCCTTGGCGAACGTTGCCATTTGCGAGTGCGACGGCCGAGATCGAATCTGGTGATGGGACACTCTGTCGGGCGATGAAACGCTGACGACGAAATTCATCGAAGCTCTGGCACAGGCTTACGAGGACGGCCACCGTTGTCAGGCTTTTCGCCAGCAACATCTGAAATGCGTCAACCTCGATGCCCTTGAGAATCTGTCGAATTTTCTCTTCTTCAGGAATGGATGAGTTAACATGCCTGCAGAGGTCGAGCACATCCTCGATATAACTAGTAAACGTCTCGCCAGGCTGCTGGGCTCGGTGGCGCAGACGCTGGTCAGCGCGGAGCTTGCGGACCTGTGGTCGGCCGAACGCTTCGGTCACGAGGGTCTTAAAGGTGGACCAGTTGGGGATGGCGGTTTCGCGGTTGGTAAACCATAGCTTAGCGACATCAGCCAAGTAAAAGATAACATAGGCAAGCTTAGAGTCGTTGTCCCATTTGTTGCTGGCACTTACGCCTTCATACAAGGAGAGGCAGTCTTCGACGTCTTGTTCACCACTGCCACTGAAGATTGGTGGGTCCCGCTGACGGGTAGCGCCGGGGCAGGTCGACGGGGCAGCCGATTGTGCTGGCTGTGCTGGGATGGGCTGGTTGGCGACGCCGTCAGTCATGTTGTACGGTGGTCTTTCGGCCAAATTGCGAGAGCGGAGCTCCAGGTCTGCTTAGGAATCTCCGCAGCCTCCACCAAATGCGATCATGTTTATTCGAACAGAGGAGTCGCAACGAGGTCGCGACGGAAAAGTAGGCGAACGGTAAGTCTGGCAAAGGCGGCACAGGTTCTCGCGCAATCAGAGCACGGGGTTTTTCGTTCTCTTTGGAAGGAGCATACGCATTAGTGCGTATGCTCCACTACACAAGTCCCGACTTCTGGCATCTCGCATGCTCTGTGGTACATATCCGCTTTACGCGTCCATCTATCTGTCGGTCCGTCTGCTAATATGTCTGTCCATCCGTTCATGCGTCCGTCAGTATGTCCATCTAGTGATTACTCCAAGTTCCGCCGTCTCGCATCTCACATAACCTGTGGCAGATATCCGCTTTACGCGTCCATCTATCCGTTCGTCTATCTGCTAGTCTGTCTGTGCGTCCGTCCAGGCGTCCATCTTGTGTACACTCCAAGTACCACCAACACGCATCTCGCCTCCCCTGTAGCACATACCCACTTTACGCGTCCATCTATCAATCCATCTATCAATCTACCATCCTCACTTCTCTCGCAGCAATGGGCATTGGTGGACGAATGTTTCATTGGATAAAAGATTATATAACTGGCAGGTGTTTCTTTGTGCAAACATGAGGGTACAACTACTGAACATTACACCTACTGCGGAGTACCTCAGAGAGGTGTTTTAAGCCCCTCATTGTTCAATGTTGCCCTCATTGGTCTGGTGAAGGTTCTGCCAAAGTCGGTGTGCCTATCCATATACGCCGATGATATTTGCCTCTGGAGTGCTGCAGTTACTCGCCCTCAGGTGCGTGCACAAATACAGCGGGCAGCAACCCTCACAACAGCCTACCTTCAGAAACAAGGCCTAACTATATCAACTGTGAAGTGCGCGTTGACGGCGTTTACACGCAAACCAATGACGCCATCCCCTGTTTACATCAATGGACAGAGTGTCAAATATGCACGAACGCATCGTTCCCTGAGCATAATAATCGACAGAAGTTTTTCGTGGAGCCCGAATTGTGCGTACTTGAAGAAGAGACTGCTATCTATTGTGCATATAATGAAATTCATGTGCGGAAAAGCATGAGAACTTCTGTGGCCTCCATGCTACAGCTGTACAGAACCCTATTTCTGGCTCATTGCGCCACAGCTTGCCGGTACTGACTAACACTTGCAAATCCAATACTCAGTCATTGGAGAGTTTTCAGGGTCAGGCACTGCGTATCTGCCTAGGACTGCCCCGATGCGCTTCTACTTATGCCACAATCATGCTTGCCAAATACCATCCGGTCAGGACATATAGAGTTGTGGATTGCCTCAGAGCGCACATTCGACATGCTAGCCGTGTCTCCGACCACCACTTGGCCCTTCTACCCTCCAGAAGACCACGTGCTACGTTTTCAGACGTCATAGCCAAGCACCTAAACAGCATTCCATCTGGATATACGCCAGCTGCGAGAATGGCATGTCCTTTGTGGTACCTCGACCAGCCGCAAGTACGTCTAGAAATTCCGGGAATCAAAAAGAAAAGCAATCACTCCAGAGTAGCATTGAAGCAAGCAACACTGCTATTATTACATGAGTTGTACTTAGACCGAACGCAGATATACACTGATGGGTCCGTCTCGTCCAGCAGCTCATAAGGTGCCGCTGTAATTCCGGCTGCAGCAATGACAATCAAGTTTAAGTTGTCGCATATGACTACATCTACTGCATCAGAGCTTGCTGCTATAAGGGCTGCTTTACATTTTCTCGTTCAAGAACGTCCAGGAAAATGGGTCATATTCTGTGATTCGAAGGCAGCGCTTCAGAGTTTGCAGTCTGCCATACGTAGGAGGAGTCATGAACAATTGGTACAAGAAATAAGACATTGCCATCTTGAAGCTCTAGCACGAGGGCACGATATTATATATCAATGGCTGCCTGGACATATCGGTATTACCGGAAATCAATTAGCCGATGATGCAGCCCGCTCAGCCCATGAAGGAACCCGTGTAGTCCCGATTCCTCTATCAAGGAATGATGCAGTGTTACGCTTCATTTTACGCGAACCCCTTTGGGCCCAAATGCAAGACCACGGACAGCGTGCGAACGCTCCCGGGCCTGTAAACGTATCGGGGGTAGAGGCGCAGAAGTGTATGCCCAGACGCCGAGGAACCTGAGACGCTGCTGCCGCGAAGGTCGTCATGTGCTGTGCGCGAGAACGCGGTGAGCTCGTGACTCATTCGCACCTGGCTCTTGAGTGTGGGAACGCCGGTGGTGTGATCCGTGGCGCGATCAGTCGCGTGATCGGTGGCGTGACCAGTGGCGTGGTAGGGGGTGCGAACACAAGGTGTTCCATATTTGGTCATGTCTGGAGGCGCCTGACGTCACACAAGCGTCTGGAACCCTTTAAAAACGCGCAGGGAGAGACTGGGTGAAGCAGTCTGGATTGAGACTCTGCCGGAACTCTGCTCCTCGGCTTCTTACCTTTGTTTGTAAACTTGAATGTCCACTTTGGTCTAACTATGTAGTATTAAACTCTTTTGATTTGCTGTTCTGCGCCGTCTCGCCGGTACTTCCCTTCTCGTCGGTCCTGATGCAAGTTACGAGCACAACCTGCTGACGGCGGCGGTCAAGAGACGCCCGTAACAACTGGTGGCAGCGGTGGGATGTTGCAGTCATTTCGACGACTCGAGGGCTGAGCTGCGACACGGATCCACGAGCCGTCTCGTCTGCCAGGCCGCAACCAGATGCAGTGTTTGCGAGGGTCTACGCGGAATTCTTGGCTGTTGAGTGGTGAGTGCGGGGCTTTGTCTGCTGAGTTTTGCCAGGATTTTTCAGTGGGGAAGCGTAACTGGTAATTCGAACTATTGTTGTCGCCAAAGTGGGCTGCGGCAAGATAGTTGTGTACAGTAGGAAAGGTCGCACTGAACACAGCCATGAATTTGAAGTTGCTGCGTAAAGCTGAGTTATTACAGCTTGCAAAGGAGTTGCGTTTGGATGTTTCTGACGCACTCCGGAAACCAGAATTGATCGAGGCTATTAGTGCTCTGGAGGCTGAGGAAGATGAGCTGACGGAATGCCTTGAGATAATTCGAGAAAGGGAAGCCGCAAAAAGACAGACAGAGGAGCGTAGAGAACAGCAAGAGAAAGAGCGTGAGGAAAGGGAGCTCGAATTAAAACGACTCGAGTTTCAACGTTCGAGAGAGCGCGAGGAACGCGATCACGCGCTCGAGTTAAAGCGACTCGAGGTTGAAATAGAGCGCGTGCGAACGGCAGGGCAGAGAAGCGAGGCAAACAGTGCAGGGGTGCACATATCGCTCAAAATGACAGAACTAATTCGCCCTTATAAACTCGGAGAGGACATTGGGTTGTTCTTGGTGAACTTTGAGCGGACGTGTGAGAAGCAGGGGTTCTCCCGTGAGTCGTGGCCACAGCGCTTGCTCACACTCTTACCTGGCGAGGCAGCAGAAGTAATCGCTCGTTTATCCACTGAGGAGGTCGACGATTACGATAAAGTAAAATCCAGTTTGCTTAGGAAGTACAGGCTGTCCGCGGAGGCATTCCGGCGGAAATTCCGTGAATTGGAGAAAGGAAGGAGTGAGTCATACACTGAATTTGCCTATAAACTGAAGTCAAACATGGTGGAATGGCTAAAGGAGGAGAAGGCCTTCGGTGACCATGCAAAGGTTATTGAGTGTTTTTTACTAGAGCAATTCTACAACCGGTTACCAGAGAACATTAGGCATTGGGTACAAGACAGGCCAGATGTTAGCTCTGTAGCCAGAGCCGCAGAGCTAGCAGAGGAATTCGTCACACGTCGGGCTCGCGAAGGCAGTGACAGTGGTCGAAAAGGGGGTCCCGATTTTGGGTTCAAGCCAAAGAGAGGGCCTGTGAAAACGAAGGAAGAGCCTGAAATTGGGAATGCCCGAACCGTAAATACGTCGGAGTCGGAACGGAACACCGAACCTGCGTTAGAACAGCAAAGGAAGCTAGAAGCGAGGAAACCGTTCCTTTGCTATAACTGCCATAAACCCGGTCACATTGCGGCGCACTGTAAGAAACCAAAAGTTGTGTTTCTATCCATCAGTGGTAGGGACGAGAATATCAAGCTTCTCGAACCTTACATGCGCGACCTTGAAGTGAACGGGAAGCCATGCCGCGTACTGCGCGATTCTGCGGCTACGATGGACGTAGTTCACAGCTCGTACGTTGAACCGCAAATGTTCACGGGTGAGTGTGCTTGGATCAAGCAGGCTGTAGAGTCGTGTAGTGCATGCCTTCCCGTCGCAAAGGTAACTATCAAAGGCCCTTTCGGCACGCTCGAGACGGAAGCTGCCGTGTCGCCGGCACTCCCTCCGCAATACCCTTACCTGTTTTCGAATAGATCTGACAAGATGCTGCGCGAGAGAGGGCAGCTGTTTGGGGAGGCAAATGTGATGGCGCTAACGCGTTCGAAAGCACGGGAACTCGCTGCGAAGGCAGTTGCCGAGTCCCCTTTAGCTGAAATCGGCCTGACGCAGGACTCCCCAGCAGAGGTCGAACTTACGCCAGTGTTACAACAGCAGGGGGTCCCATCCGTGGAGGATGAAGCTACGGCACGGGCACCATCAGAAATATTGGAAGAGCATTCCAGAGATTTACTTGTAGCGCCTACGTCGGAAAGCTTACAGCGACTGTTAATGGTAGACAGCATGGCCTTGAGGAACCAACAAGATAAAGACCCGAGCTTGCGAAACATCCAGAGCAGGGTACATGAAAAGATAGCCCCGAAAAACATAAGTTATTATGAGAAGGATGGCATACTGTACAGGAAGTATGTTGACAAAAGGGGTGTAATGTTTGATCAGCTGGTCGTGCCTCAAGCTTATCGAGAGGATTTACTGCGCTTGTCGCATGGAAGTTCTTGGGCAGGTCATTTAGGCGTCAAGAAAACGAAGAGACGGTTCTTGCAGGAGTATTATTGGCCAGGCTGTTTCCGCGACGCAGAGCGATTTGTAAGGACATGCGACACGTGTCAGCGTGTAGGTAAGCCGGGTGACAAGTCGAGGGCGCCGATGAAGCTGGTGCCTATCATCACAAAGCCGTTTCGGCGGCTCGTAGTGGACACTGTAGGCCCACTGCCGGCGACATCGTCAGGGTACCGCCACGTGCTGACCGCGATATGCCCAGCGACTAAGTTCCCCGAAGCGGTTCCACTTAAAGAACTTAGCTCTGTGGAAATAGTTAACGCGCTCCTGTCCATATTCGCACGAGTTGGTTTTCCCGCCGAAATACAGTCGGATCAAGGCTCTGTGTTTACTAGTGCTCTTACCACTACGTTTTTGGAAAGGTGCGGAGTAAAACTAATTCATAGTTCAGTCTACCACCCTCAGTCTAACTCCGTGGAGAAGCTCCACTCCGTTCTGAAGCGAGTGTTGAGGGCGTTATGCTACGAAAGGAAGACGGACTGGGAGCTATGTTTGCCGGCTACCATGTTCGCGTTAAGGACTGCCCCGCATGAAGCAACGGGGTTTTCACCAGCCGAGCTCGTGTACGGCCGCTCGTTGCGATCTCCTCTTCGCTTGCTTCGAGAATCGTGGGAAGGCCGAGCCGAAGACCCAGTAGTGGTCGAGTACGTTTTGAAGCTACTGGAGCGTTTAAGAAGCGCTCAACGGCTATCAGAGCAAGCCATGGCTAAAGCGCAACATAGGTCAAAGGTGTACTATGACCGCACAGTTAGAACCCGTCGATTCGATGTCGGGGACAAAGTAATGATACTGCGACCGTCGCAGAAAAACAAGTTAGAAGTGCAGTGGGAAGGTCCCGCCAACGTAGTTGAAAAGCTTTCTGACACAAACTACGTGATACGCCTGCCCGGAAAGTGAAAGATACAGCAAGTGTATCATTGCAATCTGCTCAAGCCATACCGAGAACGGGAGGCAGTGGTATGCATAATGGTGAACATCCCCGAGGAGATTCCAGTTGAACTTCCAGGGCTTGCATCAGTCATAAACGGTGAGGATGGTGAACCACTAATCAAAGAATGAATATCGAAAGCGCAGTTAGAGCCGGAGCAAAAGATCGAGCTCCAGGATCTTCTGACAGAATTTCAGGACTTATTTGTAGATAGGCCTGGAAGAACCTCGGTTGTTACTCATGACATCGAGCTGACATCCTCAGAACCCGTGCGTAGCAAAGCTTACCGAGTGTCACCGCGCCAACGAGAGATTATGGATTCCGAGGTGAAGAAGATGTTGGAATTAGGCGTGATCGAGCCTTGTGAGAGCGATTACACTTCGCCCTTAATCTTAGTTGAGGTGCCGGGAAAAGATCCACGCCCTTGCGTGGATTATCGCAAGCTAAACTCGATCACTAAAGATAAGATTTACCCGATACCAAACATTGAAGAGCGCATTGAGAGGGTTAGTGGAGCTCGATATATTTCCACGCTGGATCTCGTTCGAGGCTACTGGCAGGTTCCTCTCACCGAAAGGGCTAGCAGATATGCAGCGTTCATATCGCCGTTGGGAACGTTCCGCCCTAAGGTATTAAGCTTCGGTTTGAAAAATGCACCATACTGTTTTTCAAGCCTTATGGACAAGGTGTTACGAGGACTAGGGGAATTCGCTTTACCCTACTTAGACGATGTGGCGATATATTCGTCCTCTTGGTCGGAACACATGCAACATCTGCGAGTGGTTCTAACGCGTTTGCGTGAAGCAGGACTAACTGTGAAGGCACCTAAATGCCAACTCGCTCAAGCTGAGGTGATCTACCTAGGTCACATAATCGGACAAGGACGCCTCCGACCTTCTGAGCTCAAGGTGGCTGCCATACGCGATTTCCCGCAACCACGCTCAAAGACAGATATCCGCTCATTTCTGGGGGTTGCAGGTTACTATCAACGTTACATCCCGAGATATTCGGAATTAGCTAGCGCTTTAACTGACGCGCTCCGGAAAACTGAGCCACAAACTGTCATCTGGGATGACCGTAAAGAGGAGGCTTTCAAAGCATTAAAAGCCGCCTTAACAGGTCAACCTGTGCTGAAATCACCTGATTATTCGAAAGAGTTCATAGTTCAGTGTGATGCTAGTGAGCGAGGCATGGGAGTAGTGTTGTGCCAACGAGGAGAGGACGGTGAACACCCAGTTCTTTATGCCAGTCGTAAGCTGACTGTGCGAGGACAAGCGTGTAGCGCAACCGAGAAAGAATGTGCGTGTCTCGTATGGGCAGTGCAAAAGTTGTCGTGCTACCTTGCAGGCTCGAGGTTCATAATAGAGACAGACCCCTGTTCTCTCAGATGGCTGCAGTCCACTTCTTCCAAAAATGGTCGCCTCCTGCGCTGGAGCCTCGTTTTGCAGCAGTATTCATACGAAATACGGTACAAAAAGGGGAGTCTCAATCGCAATGCCGATGGCTTAAGCCGAAGCCCCTAGGTCATGAATTGGCCTCGATTGTTTTTCTTCCTGACATAGGTTTTTGTGTTAACATTTCTTCCGTAGTTTTGGAAGACCTGTGCGTCGTTAGGTGGGCAACGAAATTAGGGGTGTGTTTAGTACTTTGTACGAGTAATAAGATTGAGACTTTTGTATTTAAGGTAAGCCTGGCGGGGCTCAGTGGATACGTGTCTCGCGCTTGCTTCTTCAGTGGCTTTGTTATCCTGTGTTTTCCCGTGGATTGTTTGTTCAGTCGACCGGCTTTACCATGGCGAGGATCTTGCTCTCCCAGAGAGAGGACTTCGTTGTCATCTGGCATCTCTTCGGACACCACGTCGGTTCCAAACTCTTGGAAGGAACGCCGGAAGAACCTGTGGTTTCCCTTCTTGCTGATGAAAGACCTGAAGCGGTGGGGTGTGATGATCTCACCACCCGGAGCTGCCTGGCGACCAGCCCCACAGACGAGCCCCTGCGGGGTCGCCCCGGAAAGGAGCTCATACCATTGTCTTTGGCCACTTTTGACTGTCGCCATTTGCTGGATTCCATTGTATGGTTCGCCTCCAGCCTCCGGCAAACCTCGACAACATCAGGGAAATCTGGCGGAACTACCTTACGAGACGGAACAGGGCCGGGAGCCAGGTATCACGTACCGTGCTCCAGGTTAAGAAGGCTACGAGCTTCGACGACTGATCCCTGTTGACAGTGGATGCTGTCCTCTGCCATTCGGGATCTCCATCCGCGAGGGGGCAGTCTGTTACGCTTCATTTTACGCGAACCCCTTTGGGCCCAAATGCAAGACCACGGACAGCGTGCGAACGCTCCCGGGCCTGTAAACGTATCGGGGGTAGAGGCGCAGAAGTGTATGCCCAGACGCCGAGGAACCTGAGACGCTGCTGCCGCGAAGGTCGTCATGTGCTGTGCGCGAGAACGCGGTGAGCTCGTGGCTCATTCGCACCTGGCTCTTGAGTGTGGGAACGCCGGTGGTGTGATCCGTGGCGCGATCAGTCGCGTGATCGGTGGCGTGACCAGTGGCGTGGTAGGTGGTGCGAACACAAGGTGTTCCATATTTGGTCATGTCTGGAGGCGCCTGACGTCACACAAGCCTCTGGAACCCTTTAAAAACGCGCAGGGAGAGACTGGGTGAAGCAGTCTGGATTGAGACTCTGCCGGAACTCTGCTCCTCGGCTTCTTACCTTTGTTTGTAAACTTGAATGTCCACTTTGGTCTAACTATGTAGACCAAAGTGGACATTCTTTTGGTCTACATTATTAAACTCTTTTGATTTGCTGTTCTGCGCCGTCTCGCCGGTACTTCCCTTCTCGTCGGTCCTGATGCAAGTTACGAGCACAACCTGCTGACGGTGGCGGTCAAGAGACGCCCGTAACAGCAGCAAGACAACTTTACCTGCTGGCTCGAGATCTCACACGCACGTTCTGGTCGTCTACCAGCTTCCAAAGGTGTCAATTTTATGAACTGGATCCTTCGCTCAAGCTAAAACTACCATCACAACTTTCCCGCTCCGATGCGACAGAGTTATGCCGCCTTTGGTTGGGTGTTGCATTTACAAAGGTGTACTCCTTCCGCATTGGTATGGCAGACACTCCTACATGCGACCACTGTGGAGCTGTAAAGACCATCGAACACGTCCTGTGCAGCTGCGCTAGCTACGACACACAGCGATGCCAGCTCCGGATGGTTTTGAATCAACTTGACCCGGACCATTTTGTGTGCAGAAGATACTAGGACCTTGGGCATCTGCCTCAGTTGCGCAAAAAGCAACTAAAGCACTGCTAATTTACCTAAAGTCAACAAACCTGAGCGACCGCCTGTAGACTGTGTGTGCTCCCCGAGTGTGCTCGTGATTGTGTGTACCTTCTCATCTCTCTGCAACTTCTTCTCCCCTTTATCTCTTCCCCAGTGCAGGGTAGCAAACCGGATGTGCGTCTGGTTAACCTCCCTGCCTTTCCTTGCATCTTTATCTCTCTCTCTCTCTATCAATCCGTCCGTGTGCTAGTCTGTCTGTCTATTCATCCATGCGTCCATCCATGCGTCCACCTAGTGAACACTCCAAGTACCGCCATCTCGCATACCCTATCGCACATACGTGGTTTACACGTCCGTCTATCTTTCCGTCCGTCTGCTAGTCTGTCTGTCCATCCGTCAGTAAGCCCATCTAGTGAACACTCGAAGTAGCGCCATCTCGCAACCCCTGTGGCATATACCCGCTTTACGCGTCAGTCTGTCTGTCAGTCCGTCGCCTAGTCTGTCTGTCCTTCTGTCCATGCATCTATCCATGCTTCCATCTAGCGAAAACTCCAAGTACCGCCAACTCGCATCTCGCATACCCTGTGGCAATACTCGCTTTACGCTTCCGTCTATCCATCCGTCCGTCAGCGTGTTTGTCTGTGCCTCCATCCAAGCATGTGTCCGCTCGTCCATCCATTGAACACAAGTAACGCCATATCGCCTCTCACATCCCCTGTGGCATATACCTGCTTTACGCGTCCGTCTATCCATCCGTCCGTCTGCTAGTCTGTCGTTCCATCCTTCTTTGCGTCTGTCCGTGCGTCCACCTAGCGAAAACTCCAAGTACCGCCTTCTCGCATACCCTGTGGCATATGCCCGCTTTATGCGTTCGTCGGCTAGTCTGTCTGTCTTTCCGTCCATGCGTCCGTGCTTTTGTCCATCTAGTGAACACTCCTAGTACCGGCATCTCGCATCTCGCATACCCTGTGGCACATACTCACTTTAGGCGTCCATCTATCCGTCCGTCCATCTGCTAGTCTGTCTGTGCGTCCATCCATGCGTCCGTCCGTGCGTCCATCTAGTGAACACTTGAAATACCGCTGTCGGAGCTAACACGGGAAAGATCCAGCCCTGACAGCGTTCGGTTTTCGAACTGATTTTTTTATTATCGCGCTGCACGCGCCGCGCGGCCCAAATGCCAATTTCTTCCTCCTTGACGCGCAGCGCATTGAGGCGCTACAGGGCTCCTCCCCCCCTCCCACCGTAGAGCGAGAGCAGTAGGAATCACCAGAGGAGTCGCCTAGTGGACATGCTTGGATGTTGGTATCCAGACTTTAGATTGAAACCCCGCGGCCGCGAGAGCGGCGATATATGCAGGTTTCAGTCGATCAGCAGCCACGACGTCTTCACGGCCATTGATGTCCAGCATGAACGTCTTAGGTGTACGATGGAGTACGCGGAATGGTCCATCATAGGCTGGTGTTAGGGGTGGCCGTATTTGGTCACGCCGAACGAAGACGTCACTGCAGTCATGCAGATCCTGACTGATGAAGACAGACTGGGGGTGTCGGTCGGCAGGAATCACAGGAGCAAGGTCCCGAAACGTGGTGCGCAGCTCTCGAATGTACGTGGAGGCATCGTTAGTGGAAGGTGGCGATGATGGCTCGAAGAATTCTCCTGGAAGACACAAGAAAACGCCATAGACTAGTTTGGCTGATGAGCAGCCGAGATCCACTTTCAATGCTGATTGGATGCCCAGAAGTACGAAGGGGAGGTCGTCGAGCCAACGTTCCCTTGGCTAGTGAGCAGTGAGGGCAGCTTTCAGTTGTCGATGAAGCCGTTCGAAAATGTCATTGGCGGAAGGATGGTAGGCAGTTGTGTGGATGTGTCGAATGCCCAGGATATTGGCAAGTGCGGTGAAAAGGGCCGATTGAAACTGACCACCGCGATCAGTGGTGACGACAAAAGGGCATCCAAAGCGCGACACCCAGCCGTTTGTGAAAGCCTTGGCAACTGTTGGTGCTGTAATGTCGGAAATGGGAAACGCTTCCGGCCATCTGGTGAAGCGATCCACACATGTCAGCAGGTAACAGGCTCCTTGCGATGACGGAAGAGGACCGACGATGTCGAGATGGACGTGAGAAAACCTTGCGCCTGGAGGCCGAAACGGGGATGTTGCCGTGACAGTGTGACGGTGAACTTTAACGCGCTGGCACTCAAGGAAGGTTCGCGCCCAGCGTCGGACATCAGCATTGATGCTTGGCCAAAGGAAACGAGATGTGACTAGCTTCTGGGTCGCACGAATACCAGGATGGCTCATGTTGTGCAATTGATCAAAAATTGCACGACGAAAAGCTGAAGGCACGGAGGGCCGAGGGACACCAGTAGACGTTTCGCACGTTATTAATGAGGTAGAAAATGGAAGCGGGCACTCCGTGAACGACAGAGACGTGGATAAAGAGCGAAGACGATGCAGCTCAGGATCGTTGCTTTGGGCAGCTGCTAGCTCTTCCATGTCTAGTGGTGGCTGGGTCGACAAGGCATCGATGCGGGATAGTGCATCAGCAGCAGCATTTTCCGGCCCATGTACGTGTCTGAAATCCACAGTGAACTCGGAAATAAAGCATAGTTGACGGATCTCCCGTGCAGTATAATCGCTGTGATTGCGATGGAAGGCAAACGTCAGGGGCTTGTGGTCTGTAACGACGTAAAAGTCCCGGCCCTCCAATAAATGACGAAAATGTTTGATGGCGAGGTATACCACGAGGAGTTCTCGGGCAAATGTACTGTATTTTGTCTCTGGTGGCTTCAGTTTTTGCGAGAAAAACCCAAGGGGCTGCCAACCGGATACGTGCTGCTCGAGAACAGCGCCAACTGCCACGCTTGATGCATCGGCGATGAGACGAATTGGGGCATCAGGCACGGGATGTATGAGCATGGTAGCGTCTGCCAGAGCCTTCTTGGCAGTGTCGAAGGCAGATGCAACGTCCTTGGGCCACTCCAGTGGCGCAGCCGGGTCTTTCTTTTTAGCCAATAGGTAGGTCAAGGGCTTTAGAAATGTGGCGCACTTTGGAAGAAAGCGGCCATGGAAGTTTAGTAGGCCCAGAAATTCTCGGAGTCTCTTCAGTGAAGTCGGGGGTGGAAAGTCTTGAATAGCCTTCACTTTGCTGGCGAGTGGTTGGATACCCTTTGGAGTGACAAGTGACCCGATAAAGAACACACAGCCCCGATCATTCCGCATGGATCCCGCCGGCTCTGCCACCAATCCTTCTGGCTCTGACGCCCAAGAAGACGCCAGACCTAGCGGTGCTGCAGTCGCTGCGATTCAACATGTCAACCTGCCACCATTTTGGCCCAACAGCCCCAGCACATAGTTTCTGCAGGTCGAGGCGCTACAGGGCCCCCCCCCCCCGTAGAGAGAGAGCCGTGGGAATCACGTCCGGGTCACCATTAACTGTTGGAGCTAACACGGGAAGCGTTCGGTTTTCGAACTGATTTTTTTATTATCGCGCTGCACGCCCCACGCGGCCCAAATGCCAACTTCTTCCTCCTTGACGCGCAGCGCATTGAGGCGCTACACCGCCATCTCGCATCCCCTGTGACACATACCCGCTTTACGCGTCAGTGTATCCATCCATCCGTCCGTCCTTGCATCCGTCCGTGCGTCCATATTGCGAACACTCCAAGCACCGCCATCTCACATCTCGCATACTCTGTGGTACATACGAGCTCAACGCGTTCATCTATCCGTCCGTCCGTCTGCTAATCTGTCTGTTGGTCCGTCCATGCGTCCGTCCGTGCGTCCAATTAAAGAAAACTCCAAGTAAGCACTCTCGCATACCCTGTTGCACATACCCGCTTGACACGTCCATCCATGCGTCTGCTAGTCTGTATGTACTTCCGTCCATGCGTCCATCCACGCGTCCGTCTAGCGAACACTCCAAGTACCGCCGACTCGCATCTCGTATCCCCTGTGGCACATACCTGCTTTACACGTCCGTCTATCCATCCATCCGTCTGCTAGTGTGTCTATTCGTCCGTCAATGCATCCATCTATTGAACGCTCGAAGTACCACCGTGTCACATTCCCTGTGGCACATACCCGCTTTACGCGTTTGTCTTTACGTTTGTCTGTTTGCTTGCCTGTTTGTCCATCAGTGCGTGCCTCCGTCCATGCGTCCATCTAGTGAATACTCCAAGTGGCGCCATCTCGCATCTGACATACCCTGTGGCACATATCCGCTTTATGCGTCCGTCTATCCGTCCGTCTGTCTGCTAGTCTGTGCGTCCATCCATGCGTCCATCTAGGGAACACTCCAAGTACCGCCAACTCGCATCTCGCATCCCCATTTGCACATAACTCGTTTACGCGTCCGTCTATCTGTCCGTCCGTCTGCTAGTCTGTCTGTCCGTCCGTCCGTGAGTCCATCTAGTGAATACTCGAAGTAGCGCCATCTCGCACCCCCTGTGGCACATACCCGCTTTACGCGTCAGTCTGTCTGTCAGTCCGTCGCCTAGTCTGTCTGTCCTTCTGTCCATGCATCCGTCCATGCTTCCGTCTAGCGAAAACTCCACGTACCGTCAACTCGCATCTCGCATACCCTTTGGCACATACCCGCTTTACGCTTCCGTCTATCCATCCGTCCGTCTGCTAGTTTGTGTGTGCCTCCGTCCATGCAAGTGTCCGTGCGTCCATCCATTGAACACTTCAAGTAACGCCATATTGCCTTTCACATCCTCTGTGGCACATACCCGCTTTACGCGCATGTCTATCCATCCGTACGTCTGCTAGTCTGTCGTTCCGTCCGTCCTTGCGTCTGTCCGTGCGTCCCCCTAGCGAAAACTCCAAGTACCGCATTCTCACATCTGGCATACCCTGTGGCATATTCCCGCTTTATGCGTCCGTCGGCGTCTGTCTGTCTTTCCGTCCATGCGTCCGTCCATGCGTCCAGTGAACACTCCATGTACCACCAACTCGGATCTCGCATCCCATGTGGCACATACCTGCTTTACGCGTCCATCTATCCGTCCGTCCATCTCTACTCTGCCTGGACGTTCCTTTATGCGTCCGTCTATCCGTCCATCCCTGCGCCCATCTAGTAAACACTTGAAGTACCGCCATCTCGCATCCCCTGTGGCACATGGCCGCTTTACGCGTCCATGTATCCATCCATCCCTCCGTCCTTTCTACTGTCTGTGCCTCCATCTAGTGGACATTCTGTAAAGGAAAACTGTCGATCGGTGAAGAAACCAGACGGAACGTCGTTTTCTGTTTCCAACTTCTTTTTTTGCAGTACTAGCCTGCACACGTTTATTCCTTTTCTTTTCCAACATACTATCGCCCCCCCCCCCCCCCAGTAGCGTCGCTCAATTCCAGTCTGTACAATTTCTGTACTGCTTTTCTGAAAAACTTCCCGTCTTGAGTTTTCACTCGACAAGCTCGTATTATTCCATCTTGTCCAGGGTAAACGTCTGATTCGCCCAAGGAGCCAAGCTCCTCTGGAAATGCCAGGCTCTTCAATTATCACCACGTCACTTACTCAGAGGCAGTTGCTGGGATGAGCTCGGTATAGGTAAAGTGCCCGTAGTTCTAATAAATACTTTTTTTCCATCGCATCCACATATGATACATCATCTTCTGTTGGTATCTCAACTTTTTGCTGACTCTTCGACTAGCGTGAGCACTGATGGCGTCATAGCCAATGTTGCTCTGATCCGGAGGCGCCAACAATGAACGTCCAACAAGAAAATGCGCTGGACATATCTGAGAGGGCTATTTGGCGTCCGTATACGTGTAGGTCAGCGGTCTTGAATTAACAACCGCTTCTACCTCTAGTAGAATTGTTTCAGCTTGTTCGCTGCTGAGCTTGCTTTTCCCATCACTTTACGCAGCGATGACTTGCCAGTCCGAACAATCCTCTCCCACCAACCACCCCACCAAGGTGCAAATGTCACAATAAACTTCCACTCTATGCAGTAGTTCAGCAGAAAAGATGCAAATGGAGAGCTCTTCATGACACTCCAGATGTTCCCGAGGTCCCGTGATGCTCTCTTCAAAGCGAGAGCGTTATCCGAGTACATTGTTGCGGGTACTCCTCTGCGAGCAAGAAACCTCCAGAACGCTAGCAAGAAGGCACTGGTCGAGATCGCACTCGTCAGTTCAAGGTGTACTGCTCTAGTCGTTGCACAGGTGAACAGAAGGATATAAGCTTTTGGTGTGTCACCATGTAGCTTATATTGCTTTATATATAATGGACCTGCAAAGTCCAATCCTATTACATCAAATGGCCGTGACGATAGAAGACAGTCTTGAGATATCGGCGCATATTGCACGATCCCAGGTTTCACATTTTATCTTCGGCAGAGAAAGCATTTACTGATGATTCACTTGATTTCTTGTCGAGTGCAGATGATCCAATACCGCTGTCGTGTTTGCATCAAAGTGCTTGCCACACCACCGTGCAAAGCTCTGTAGTGAGCCTCGATCACTACCAGAGAGTTGAAAGGATGTCTCTGTGGCAGTATGACAATATGTTTTTCGTCATATCTGGCGTCCATTCTCTCTAGTCGTCCGCCAAGCCGCAGCTCTCTGTTTTGGTCCAAGAAAGGGTGAAGATCGATCAGCCTAGACTATATGGGTAGTGGGTGTTCAAGCTGCAGTTGTTCGACGTCGTTCGCGAATACTCCCAGCTGAACATATCGGACCCAAAACATTTCAGACTTGCTTAGCTCCCGTGCCAAAATTGCTTCGCTGAGTGAAGTTCGAAGTCCACGGCATCGATTCACAAAGCGAAAGACCCAGGCGGTGACGTGCAAGAGCTTCTGCAGGTCGCTATGCTTCCTTATATTGATCACCGGGTGTAAGTTCCTGGATGACGCTTGAAGAAATACATGTTGCGTCTCAATCTCTGCCTCTTCGTTTATCAGTTTGTAATGGTTAGGTTCTGAAGGTCAGCTTGATTTTGGCTGGGACAACCACTCAGGTCCATACTACCAATAGCGACATGCACGTAGAGTCCTTCTTGGTATGCCTCTACTCAGTACATCCGCTGGGTTATCTTCGCCCGGGCAGTAGCGCCATAACGCTGTTTCAGTAATTTGCGTTATTTCAAACACTCTGTGCTTTACAAATTGGCTCCACTTGCTATAGTTTACGCAAATCCAGCTCAGTGTGATCTGAGTCAGTCCACATGAAGCAATGGAAATGCTTAAAATCCCACGAGGAGCAAATGTATTTTAGCAATCTGGCTCCTAATACCACAGCCATAAGCTCGACCTTTGGAAGCGTTAATGTCTCAATACGTGCCACTCTTGACTTTGCTACTATGAGAGAGGTAGCGGAATTTCCACCTTCATCAAATGCTCTCAAATAGGCACATGCTCAATAAGCCTTCTGGCTGGCGTCGACGAACATATGCAGTTTAGCCTCTTTAAGTGCTCCATGCAGTCCGTCTCTCACGCAACGCGGAATTTTTATGTGGCCCAGCTGTATTACATCTGCACACCAGGCTGTCCACTGCGTCTTGATCTCTGCGGGCAATTCTTTATCTTAGGAATGACCTCAAACACAAAGGCGTTGAAACAAAAGCTTCGCAGTGATGGTAAATGGCGATAGAATGCCAAGTGGGTCATAAATTCGAGAAGCAACCTTCAGTAGGGTACGTTTCGTGTCGAGCTGGCCAGCCACTAAATACTGGGCCACAGACTTGGAAGAAAATTTGAAGTAATCATGTTCTATATCCCATTGCATTCCCAAGACTGCAGCTGCTTCTCCGGATGCTCCTTCTACTTGCTCCTCTTGGTTGTCAAAGATGTTCTGCAGCAGATGGTCATTCGTCTTCCACTTTCATAATATCATGCCAGCATCTTTCATAATTGCTTTCGACTGCTCATAGATACGCCGACCTTCATGGAATGTCTCCGCACCCACCAATAAATCTTCGACATAAAATGCCTTCTTTAATGTAGAAGCGAGCTCGTTGTCATCACATGCGTAATCAAAGTGGAAGTGAATAGTTGCCATGAGCGAGAAAGGGCTTGAAGTTGATCCAAACGGTACCCGTGTCATGCGACATTCGACGAGATTACGGTGTTGGCTTACGGAAATAGATTCAAACAAGAAAAACCGGAATGCATCTCGGTCAGTCTCCTGTATCTCAATTTGTAAGAATGCCTTTTCGATGTCGGAATCGATGGCAACAGGGTACTACCGAAAGCGAAGAAGGACATGCAGCAATTCTGAATTGAGGTTCACTCCTTTATCCAAGCAGTCGTTAATTGATGTACACCTTGGGTGTGTGATGATGCGCCGAACACAACACGCAGTTTGGTAGTTAACGATTCCTCTCTTATTACTTCCCGATGTGGCATATAATACATAGGGTGAGCTCAATCCCGAGTAGTATCCTTCGGCACCACTTCCGCTTGACTCTACTCCACGTATTGCCGGATTACTGTGTCATATCGCTGCAACATTCTTTTCATCGTTGATAGCCTCCGTGTTAATCCTTGTAGAAGTGATAGCGCAATTTCCCGGTTGTTCCCTAGAAACGGTTTCTTATCTTTTTTCGAAGTCAACGCCACAGTGTATCTGTCGCTGTTCTTGTTAATGGTTTCATGTAATCGTGCAAAGGACTCATGGGAGGAAGGATCCGTTGAATGTACGATGCCCATTGCTTCTAGTTGCCAAAATATTGCAAGATCTGCGAGGTTGATTCGTCATCAACAATTGCTTGCACTTTCAGAATGCAGACCATTAGGCTAGAGCTGCAGTCAAGAAATGCTTTTTGGTGACTGGGTCCTTGTAGCGTCCATCCAAAAGCTGTATCGATTGCTACCAGTCCTGGAACTTCTGCACTTTTGACGATACGTCCTGACATGATTTGCCAGAGGTGGTCAGCACCAATCAACAAGCTGAGGCTATTTTCCGTTTCCGCATCAAACTTCTTTTCGTCCGCAATGACCTTGTCTTCAAGACGCAGGCGCTGAACGAAATGGTTGTCAGATTTCGGGGAAGCAATATCATGGCAGATGACTGGAACAACAATGGCGTGCAACGTGCAGGTGTCAGAACCGTGTTGGCTACGCAGAGGAACTTCTACCACTTGCCGTCTTTCCACAGTACTTGGTGATGAACATCCAAACGTATTCAGCGCAATTTCTGTTTCTCCCAGCACCTGTAGGCGTAATGTCTTGGCGAGATCTTCCGTGACGAATTATCGCTGGTTTTCCCTCCGTCGAGAATCCCTCGGACATGCCTTGTTTTGCCGTTTTTGATGACAAAGGCGCGAAACGTTTGTAGATATACATCGCTGTGATTTGTTGTGCCCCCCGCTCAGTGAATCCTTGTCACACAACATAACTGATTGTGACGACACCATTCCTACTGTGCTGCCGAAGGAGTCAACTGGACGAGAAGGTGTCGCTGTTTGGTTCGATGTATAGTGCGGGTCACACATACTTGATGCGTGCTTCCCGTGGCAACTCGAGCAGGTGAGTTCGACGCCGCACGAACGTGCCTGATGTCCTCGGGACGTGCATCGATAGCAGCAGTTGTCTTTTGCAAGTATTCTTTTCTTTGAATCGATGGCAAGGTTCGCGTCACAAGCGCGGTTGCCATGTTTCTTCGACTTGCAGAAAAAACACTCACCCCTGCTGTTCGGTGTGCTGTGTAGTACAGAAGCCGTGCTGGTGCTGCCGCTTCGAGTCCTCTGTGCACTGCTCATCCAGCAGTCAGTCATTAAAGGGCTTGCACTGCTCCCGACTTTCTAGCTCTATACGTGTATGGGTGAGCAGATCCTTTAACTCCGCATCAGATGTAGCAGCTGCCACGCTTGCCTTAAAGACATTGGCAGCAGACCCGTTTTCTCTTAGTGCCTGACTGCGCTTTGCACGTGTGTAGGCCAAAATGATGTCGTACGGTAAGGCTTTCTGTAAATTATTAGTCAGCATAGCGGAAAAGCTAAGCGTAGGAACATTTAGTGCAGTTAGACAACGGATATTCAGCTGCACAGCATCCTAAAGTCGCCTAAGGCCACGGACATCGCTTCCTGACTTGATGTGAGGTAGATTGGGAAGCGCTGATAGGTGGTGTTGCTCGATCCGTTTTCTATCTCCGAAGCGTTCCTTCAATAACTCGACGGCGTCTGCATAACAGGCTTCGGAAGTCAGAAAACCACATATCGCAGCTGCGGCTTCACCCGCAAGATAATGACGTAGATAGAAGAACTTCGTCGTTGTTGACAAAGCGGCTCAGGTGGACAGTTTGCTCAAACTGCACCCAGAAAGCCGACCATTCATGTATATCACCTCTAAAGGTTGGCATGCCAAGGTTCGGCAGCCTTGGGCCAATTGCGCTTGGCACGTCAGAAGGTGATGGGTTTGCGTTTTGAGGAGCAGCCGCTGCTGTAGTGTCTCCATGTCGCAAATTGTCTATCTTGCAGATATTCTCAGCGAGCATGCTTATAGCTTAGTCATTATACTCTGCTGCCACGACATACTCAGCTTCGAGCTCCTCGTCCACTACGTGCTCCTCGAGCGCGTCATAGAACTTCGAGAGCTCGTTGTTGCTCGCTGACAAACGGTCATATATACCTGTGAGCTTGGGCTTGTCCATGGTAGGGTCACTTAGCAGTGACCTTGCTTCTTGCAGGAGCTTGGTGTTCTGGGCTCGTCGAGCGCAGCGCTTGGTCTTGAGGCGATCCATCGGATCCGGTGTTGGAGTCTGGTCCCATCTACGCCGATCAGGAACGATTTGTTGCAGTCCTCGCCGCCCGCAAAACGACGCGGTCGAGTAGAAGGTCCCCTCGAGTCGTGCGATGAAGGAGACGTGACCACAAGAGGGGTTTCGGCACCACGATGTAAAGGAAAACTGTCGATCGGTGAAGAAACCAGACCGAACGCCTTTTCTTGTTTCCAACTTTTTCTTTTGCAGTACTAGCCTGCACACGTTTATTCCTTTTCTTTTCCAAGAACTCCAAGTACCGGCATTTCGCATCTCACATACCCTGTGGCACATTCCTGATTTACGACTCCATCTATCCGTCCGTCCATCTGCTAGTCTGTCTGTGCGACCACCAATGCGTCCGTCCATGCGTCCATCTAGTGAGCACTTGAAGTACCGCCATCTCGCATCTCCTGTGACACATACCCGCTTTACGCGTCAGTGTATCCATCCATTCGTCCGTCCTTGCATTTGTCCGTGCGCCCATCTAGTCCACACTCCAAGTACCGCCATCTCGCATCTCGCGTACCCTGTGGCACCTACCCGCTTCACGCGTCTCTGTATCCATCTCTCCATCTGCTAGTTTGTCTGTGCGTCCGTTCATGCATCTATCTGTGCGTCCATCTAGGGAACACTCCAAATACCACCATCACGCATCTCGCATTTCCTTGGCACATACCCACTTTACGCGTCCGCCTATCCGTCCGTCCGTCTGCTAGTCAATCTGTCCGTTCATCCATGCGTCCATCTAATGAACACTCCAAGTACCGTCTTCTCGCATCTTGGATACCCTGTGGCACATACACACTTTACGCGTCCGTCTATCCATCCGTCCGTCTGCGCGTCTGACTGTCCGTCCCTCTACTCGTCCATCTAGCAAACACAGCAAGTACCGCCATCTCGCATTTCGCATATCTGTAACACATACCTGCTTTATGCGCCCGTCTATCCATCCGTCCCTGCGCCCATCTAGTAAACACTTGAAGCACCGCCATCTCGCATCCCCTGTGGCACATACCCGCTTTAGGAATCTATGTATCCATCCCTCCCTCCGACCTTGCAACCGTCTGTGCCTCTATCTAGTGAACACTACAAGTACCGCCATCTCGCATCTCGCATACCCTGTGGCACATACTCGATTTACGCGTCCATCTATCCGTCTGTGCGTCCGCTAGTCTGTCTGTGCATCCCTCCATGCGTCCGTCCATGCTTTCTTCTAGTGAACACTCCAAGTACCGCCAACTCGCATATCGCATCCCCTGTAGCACATACCCGCTTTACGCGTCAGTCTATCCATCCGTCCAGATCAACCTGTCCATCCATCCATGCGTCGATGTAGTGAACACTCCAAGTACTGGCATCTGGCATCTCGCACACCCTGTGGCACATGCCTAATTTACGCGTCCACCTATCCGTCTGTCCATCTGCTAGTCTGTCTGTTCGTCCGTCCGTACGTCCATCTAGTGAACACTTGAAGTACTGCCATCTCGCATCCCTGTAACACATACCCACTTTACGCGTCAGTGTATCCATCCATCCGTCCGTCCTTGCATCCGACGGTGCTTCCTTATTGCGAACACTCCAAGTACCGCCATCTCACATCTCACATACTCTGTGGTACATACCCGCATTATGCATCTATCTATCCATCCGCACGTCTGCTAGCTTGTCTCTGCGTGTGTCCATACGTCCGTCAGTGCGTTAACTAGTGAACACTCCAAGCACTGCCATCTCGCATACCCTTTGGCCCATACATGGTTTACACGTCCGTCTATCCGTCCATCAATCTGGTTGTCTGTCCGTCCATCCATGCGTCCATCCATTCGTCCATCTAGTAAACACTTGAAGTACCGCCATTTCGCATCTCGCATACTCTGTGGCACATACCCGCTTTCGGCGACCATCTATCCGTCTGTCCGTCTGCTAGTCTGTCTGTCCGTCCGTGCGTTTATCTGGTGAGCACTCTATGTACCGCCATCTGGGATACCTTGCGGCCCGTACTTGCTTTACGAGTCCGTCTGTACGTCAGTCCGTCGGCTAGTCTGTCTGTCCATCTGTCCTTGCGTTCATCTAGTGAACCCTTCAAGTAACGCCATCTCGCTTCTCGCATCCCCTGTGGCACATACTCGCTTTCCCGCGTCCATCTACCCGTCCGTCCGTTCTAGTCTGTCTGTCCGTCCATCCATGCTTCCGTCCGTGCGTACACCTAGGGAACACTCCAAGTACCGCCTTCTCGCATTTCACATACCCTTTGGCACATACCCGCTTTACGCGTCCATCTATCCGTCCGTCTGTCTGCTAGTCTGTCTGTTCGTCCATCCATGCGTCCGTCCGTGCGTCCATTTAGTGAACACTCGAAGTACCACCATCTCACATCCCCTATGGCACATACGCGCTTCACGCATCTGTCTATCCGTTCGTCCATCTGCTTGCCTGTCTGTCCATCCGTTCGTGCGTCCCTCCGTGCGTCCATTTAGGTAACACTCCAAGTAACGCCATCTCACATCTCGCATACTCCGTGGCACATACCCGCTTTACGCATGCATCTATCCGTCTATTTGTCTGCTTGTCTGTCTGTCCTTCCGTCCATGCGTCCGTCCATGCGTCCATCTAGCGAACACTCCAAGTACCGCCAACTCGCATATCGTATCCCCTGTGGCACATAACTGCTTTACACGTCTGTCTATCCATCAGTCCGTCTGCTAGTGTGTCGGTCCGTCCGTCAATGCATCCATCTAGTGAACATTCCTAGTACCGGCATCTCGCATATCGCATCCCATTCGCACATACCCGCTTTACGCGTACGTCTATCCATCCATCCGTCTGCTAGTCTGTCTGTCCAGCCGTCCTTGCGTCCGTCCATGCGTCCACCTAGTGAACACTCCAAGTACCGCCTTCTCGCATCTCTCATACCATGTGGCGCATACCCGCTTTACGCGTCCATCTATCCATCCGTCCGTCTGCCAGCCTGTCTGTGCATCCGTCCGTGCGTCCACTTGTGCCTCCATCTAGTGAACACTCGAAGTACCGCCATCTCGCATCTCGGATGCCATGTGGCCCATGCCCTCTTTACGCGTCTGTGTATCCCTTCGTCCGCCTGCTAGTCTGTCTGTCTATCCGTCCACGTTTCCGTCCGTGCGTCAACCTAGCGAATACTCCAAGCACCGCCAACTCGAATCACACAAACCTTGTGGCACATATCTGTTTCACGCGTCCGTCTATCCATCCGTCCGTCTGCTAGTCTGTCTGTCTGTCCATCCATTCATGCATTCATTGTGACGACGAAGACCGAAACTGGTACTCTGGCACAGACGCGCTTGCAAGGCGAGCGAGGAAGAAGAAGACAGAATAAAAACAGCTGGCCCAGGATCGGGTGTTGTCTCTTGTTCTATGTCTCGCTCATTACAATGGCACAGTCCGGCAAGTGAACCCTCAGCGGGAAGCCACCGGTACGTGTCTTCGTGGTTCGTCGGCAGTGCGGGCTTCTCCATCGAGGAACGCCGTTCACGCTTCCTTGACAATGGGGTCCCACCCTCCGCTTCAGCTACCCTTCAAACCACCAGTGTACGGCGTCCAGGCCTCCCCTGGGGTTGTAGGGCTTGACCTTATTGACACCCTGCCACCGAATCGCGGCAGGGATCCGCACAAGCACCTGTCCTTTGGGAATGCCGCTCACGTTTCCCATGGTCTATATTCCCGTTGCCGCAATCTTTCAACATACGAGCTGCCAGGGAACGCCGTCCAGGCTTCCCTACTCATTAACCTCACCGGCGTGAGTGCTGCAACGGCTACTTATCCGAAGACCGCGATCACCGACTCTTCGGACTTCACACACGACAGCGCCGCGAACTTGCGGCGTACCGTCGCACTACTCCGCGTCAAGACCAACGAACTGACAGCGTCAATCTCCGAGCGAGCGCCTACAATGTTGCCAGAATTGCGTGCCACTAACGCCGTGTTGGATGAAGCTGCGTCGCACGACTTTGAAGCAAGCCCATTGGAGCAACGCAGGCAGCTTTGAGGCACCCTCCTGCAGCTCTCAGACCAACTCGACGGCGTTGCCTCAGTGATATCCGCATTTTTATGTGCCGCCCCACCATCGCCGTCCACCTACGAACTGCCGGAATTCGACGGGTTCCGGAACGACGCCGACAGTTGGGTGGCAACCGTCAACCCACTAGCAATGCGCGCGGCCTGGACAGAGAATCATAAATGGTATGTGGCCATAGACCGTCTTCGGGAAGGTGCAGCGGCGTGGCACCGGTATGAAGGTTGGAAGCAGCAATCATGGGCGGAGTGGAACTTCAAGCTCATAGCTGCTTTCGGTCCGATTTTGTGCCACCTGCCCATGTAACTCGACCTTCTCTCAGGACGGAACTCGGGAAAAGCCCGACCTTGAGGATGCGATTCGAGCCCCTACCATCCTGTCATCTCTCGGTGACCAAGATGTAGGAAACAATCACGATTGTGTAACTCTGCCTTGCACAGGCATTTCTGCTGTCGTATTTAGAGCTCCCGAGGAGCACCGGCCTGACGGTGCAGCTGTGTCCGGCGGATCCCTGATGGCAAGCTTTGCGCAACGCTCCGCAAGAGGCCCCAACGCAGGTCGTCCGGTCGACTTAGAGGCACCGGCCCCAATTCTACCGAACATTCTACCACCTTATGAGACAGGTCTTTCCGCTGAGTATATTAACATCCCATCTGACCAGACAGAAGAGGATATGCGTGCGACGCATGCACTGTCTGAATCGGTAGAGTCTCCGATTTTCGGAACGGCTTCCGTCGAGGATCTCCCGCCAGTACGCAGCGTGGCTTCAAGAATCGCTAATTTTATAGCGTCCGGGAGCCCCATAACGACAACGCTGCGCAAGTCACGGACTACGCAAGTCACGGCGCAGGAGCCACGCCACAGGTCAGCACGAGGACTTCACCCCAAGTTCGTGCAGATGTCTAATCGCACCAAAAATATCTCTCGATCCGCAGAAAATTGCGCAGACGGCTGCATAAGATGCTACTCGTTTCGTTGCCGGATCCATCATTTCCTGCCCTGTTTTCTAAAATGTGGTGGGACAAAGGAAAACGTTCTGTGATCAACCTGCGACCATGTCGATCCAGTTAGGGCCGCCCGCCAAAACCATCTCCAAGAAAACCACACCACCGCAGGAAACTTGTAACACGAGAATGCCTGCTCGGTCCGCCAAAGGAAAACCGGAGTCGAACTACTTTCTCTGAAAAGTCGAAGCGTGGCTGAGGCTGTAGACTGCTATGTGACAGTCAATGTCGTCCCACGGAGTCATCATCAACAAAGGGACCAACCAGGACCCAGTCCCCACCACGACATGGCGAACGCCCAAGCGACATAGCCAGTGTCGGCCGCCGGAGCCAATTTCGACAAACTCTCAGCATGGTCGGGGCCGACCACGACGATGCAGCCAACCCCGCCCACCTGAAGCAATGTCAACTGCTGCAGCTAGCCTCACCCACATGAAAATTGCCGTTTGGCCCATCGACAATGCTTGCAGTCATGGCTAAGTGTGACGACGAAGACCGAAACTGGCACTCTGGCCCAGAAGCGCATGCTAGGCGAGCGACGAAGAAGAAGACAGAATAAGAACAGCTGGCCCAGGATCGGGTGTTGTCTCTTGTTCTCTGTCTCGCTCATTACACCATCTAGTCAACCCTCCAAGTACTGGCATCTCGCATCTCGCACACCCTAACATACCTGCGTAAGCGTACGTATATCCGTCCGTTCGTCTGCTAGTCTGTCTGTGTGCCCATTCTTGCGTCCATCCGTGCGTCCATCTAGTGAACACTTGAAGTACCGCTATCTCGCATCTCGCATCCCCTGTGGCACATGCCCGATTTACGCTTCCGTCTATCCATCCGTCCGTCTGCTGGTCTGTCTGTCCGTCCATCCATGCGTCCGTCCGTGCGTTTATCTGGAGAACACTCCAAGTACCACAACCTCGCATGCAGTGCGGCACATACGTAGTTTACACATCCGTCTATCCGTCCATTCGTCTGCTAGTATGTCTGTTCGTCCATCCATGCGTCCGACTGGGCGTCAATCTAGTGAACACTCCAAGTACCGCCACCTCGCATCCCCTATGGCACATATCCACTTTACGCGTCCGCCTACCCATACTTCCGTCTGCTAGTCTGACTGTCCGCCCGTCCATGCGTCCGTCCATGCGTCCATCCATACGTCCTTCTTGTGAGCACTCTAAGTACCGCCAACTAGCATCTCGCATCCCCTGTGGCACATACCAGCTTTACGCGTCCATCTATCCATTCGTCCGTCTTCTAGTCTGCCTGTCCATCTATCCATGCGTCCATCTAGTGAAACTCCAAGTACCGGCATCACGCATCTCGCATACCCTGTGGCACATACCTGATTTACGCGTCCATCTATCCATCCGTCCATCTATCCATCCGTCCATCTGCTAGTCTGTCTGTGCGTCCGTCCATGCGTCCATCTAGTGAACACTTGATGTACCTCAATCTCGTATCTCCTGTGAACCATACCCGTTTAACACGTCACTGTATCCATCCATCCGTCCATCCTTGCATTCGTCCGTGCGTCAATTTTGTGAACACTCCAAGTACCGCCATCTCCCATCTTGAATACTCTAAGGCATATACCCCCTTTACGCGTCCACCTATCCGTCCGTCCATCTGCTAGTCTGTCTGTCCGTCCTTCCCTGCGTCCGTCCGTGCGTCCATCTAAAGAACACTCCAAGTACTGCCATTTCGCATACCCTATGGCACATACCCGCTTTACGCATCCGTCTATCCGTCTGCTAGTCTGTCTGTCCTTCCGTCCATGCGTCCATCAATGCGTCCATCTAGCGAACACTCCAAGTACCGCCAACTCGCATCTCGTGTCTCTTTTCGCACATACCTGCTTTACATGTCCATCTATCCACCCGTCCGTGTGGTTGTCTGTCTGTCCGTCCGTCCATGCGTCCATCTAGTGAACACTCAAGTACCGGCATCTCGCATCTCGCATTCCCTATAGCACATACCTGCTTTAGCGTGCGTCTATCCATCCGTCCGTCTGCTACTCTGTCTGTGCGTCCGTCCATGCGCCCGTCCATGCGTGAATCTAAAGAACACTCCAAGTACTGCCATCTCGCATACCCTGTGGCACATACCCACTTTACGCGTCGGTGTACCCATCCATCCGTCCCTCCTTACATCCGTCCGTGCTTCCATTTTTTGAACACTCCAAGTTCCGCCATCTCACATCTCGAATACTCTGTGGCATATACCCGCTTTACGCGTCCACCTATCCGTCCGTCCGCTTGCTAGTCTGTCTGTCCATTCGTCCCTGCGTGCGTCCGTGCGTATATTTAGTGAACACTCCAAGTACCGCCATCTCGCACACCGTGCGGCACATACGTGGTTTACACGTCCGTGTATCCGTCGGACCGTCTGCTAGTATGCCTGTCCTTCCGTCCATGCCTTCGTCCGTGCATCCATCTAGTGAACACTCCAAGTACCACCATCTCGCATTCCCTGTGACACATACCCGCTTTACGCGTCCATCTATCCGTCCGTCCCTGCGTGTGCTAGTCTGTCCGTCCATCCGTCCATGCGTCCATCTAGTGAACACTCCAAGTGCCGCCATCTCGCATCTCGTATACACTGTTGCACATACCCATTTTTCGCGTCCATCTATCCGTCCGTCAGTCTGCTAGTCTATCTGTTTGTCCGTCCATACATTCGTCCTTGCGTCCATCTAGGGGACACTCCGTGTACCGCCCTCTCACATTTTTTGTGGCACATACCCGCTTTACGTGTCCGTCTATTCGTCCATCTGTCTGCTAGTCTGTCTGTCCGTGCGTCCATGCGTCTGTCCGTGCGTCCATTTCGTGAACACTCCAAGTACCACCATTCCACATACCCTGTGCCACAGTCCCGCTTTTCGCGTCTTTGTATCCGTCCATCTGTCTGCTAGTCTGCCTGTCCATCCATGCATCCGTCCGTGCGTCCATCTAAAGAACACTCCGAGTGCTGCCGTTTCGCATACCCTGTGGCATATACCCGATGGACGCGTCCGTCTATCCGTCTGCTAGTCTGTCTTTCCTTCCGTCCATGCGTCCATCCATGCGTCCTTCTAGCGAACACTTCAAGTACCGCCAACTTGCATCTCGTGTTTCCTAAGGCACATACCTTCTTTACACGTCCGTCTATCCACCCGCCCGTTTGCTTGTCTGTCTGTTCGTCCGACCATGCAACCATCTAGTGAACACTTCAAGTACCGCCATCTCGCATCTCGCGTACCATGTGGCACCTACCCGCTTTACGCGTCTGTCTATTCATCTCTCCGTCTGCTAGTTTGTGTGTGCGTCCGTCCATGCACCCATGTGTGCGTCCATCTAGAGAACACTCCAAATACCACCACCACGCATCTCTCATCCACTCGGCACATACCCGCTTTACGCGTCCGCCTATCCGTTCGTCCATCTGCTAGTCAATCTGTCCATCCGTCCATGCGTCCGTCCGTGCATGCACCTCATGACCACTCCAAGTACCGCCTTCTCGCATCTCGCATAACCTGTGGCACATACTCACTTTGCGCGTCCATCTATTCGTCCGTCGTTCTGCTAAACTGTTCTGTCCATCCATGCGTTCATCTGTGCATTTATCTAGTAAACCCACCAAGTACCACCATTACACATCTCGCATCCCCTTGGCACATACCCGCTTTACGCGTCCGTCTAACCGTACGTCCGTCGGCGGTCTGTCTGTGTGTGCGTCAATGCGTCCGCTATGCGTCTATCTAGTAAACACTCCAAGTACCACCAACCCGCATCTCGCTTTTATTGTGGAACGTATCTCCTTTACGCGTCCGTCTATATATTCGTCCGTAGGCTAGTCTGCCTGTCCATCCACCCATGCGTCTATCCAGTGAACACTCCAAGTACCGGCATCTCGCATCCCTTCTGGCACATGCCCGCTTAACGGGTCCGTCTATCTGTTTGCCGTCGGCTAGTCTGTCTGTCCGTCCGTCCGTGCCTCCATCTAGCGAATACTTCAAGTAACGCCATCTCGCATCCCCTGTGGCCCATACCCACTTTACGCGTCGGTGTATCCCTTCGTCCGTCTGCTAGTCTATCTGTCCATCCATCCATGTTTCCGTCCGTACGTCCATCTAGCGATTACTCCAACTACCGCCAACTGACACCACACGTACCCTGTGGGACATATTCGCTTTACGCGTTCGTCTTTCTGTCCGTCAATCCATGCATCCGTCCAGGCATCCATCTAGTGAACACTCTAAGCACTGCCAACTCACATCTCTATTCTCCTGTGGCACATACCCGCTTTACGCGTCCGTCTATCCATCCATCCATCCATCTGCTAGTCTGCCTGTCCATCCATCCATGCGCCCATCTAGTGAACACTCCAAGTACCGGCATCTCGCATCTCGCAGAGTATAAAACAGGGTAAGGGTCGTAAACCATGGATAAATCATGAATGTTTAAAACGAATTAAACAAAAAAAAGAGATTGTTCAATAAGTTTCTTAAGAGCAGACTTGATACTGACTGAAATCTTTAAGCAATATATAAATAAGCTAACCTCTATTAGTAGAAGTGAAAAGAACAAATATCTGCATGACCAGTTCCACAAGGAATACTGTAATCAAGAAGGAGATGTATGAAAAAAAACTAAATACACTGTTAAACCGCGCGCAACTGCCATCGACTTTCGTTGATTTCGTTATAAACGGTAAGCGCATATGCGAAAAAGAACTTGCTGAAGCATTTAATGAGTTTTTCGGGATGCAGTTAGTATCGGACAGTGCAATCCTTTTGCAACCTATGATATTAAGGAAAATAAGCACAGTATTTATTTAGAGCCAATGGATGAACACGAAGTGCGAGATATATATGCGTCTTTAAAAAACAGCAGAGCTGGTGATATTGACGATAAAAAGATCAAGCCGGTAAAGTTTGTGCTTGACATCATTGCTCCTTTTCTTGCCCTCATATACAACCTTGCATTAGTAACGGGCTGTTTTCCGAAAATGATGCAGATCTCTAGACTAAAGACCAAAGTAAAATATTTTTTTACAAAGTACAGTACACAAGTAAAGTATATACAAGTAGAGGCAGGGTTGGCAAAATGGCAAATTAATGCCCGAGAAGGCGCCGTAACCACTCCCAGACCATGAAGCGCAAAAAAGCAGTAATGTACACATAATTAAAATGTTTTAACAAAGAAACAGCCGCATTTACAAATGTTTCATAAGAACTTATAAAAAACGTTTGATGAACATTTTATTAAGTACAGACCTGCCTGCAAGACTGAGTTTATAGCAAAAAAAGCATGAAATATGTGAATAAACCCAAATTTATCGAATAACAAACCATATTAGTAGAACTCAATAATGAGTTCTAATTAATTCGCCGCATCGCATCGAAAGCAGCTGGAGCTCGTACACATGTAGCTCGACTGCTCGTCCACACAGTTTTGCAGCCAAGAATTTTATACCAGGCGCAATTTCAACCGTTAACTTTGGCCCAGTTGGCTTAGATGGAGACTATTAACCGTGATGCTATACGCACAATAACAGCGTTACCTCGCATCACTACCATACCAACTTTTCAGGAGCACGCCAAGCTTAACACAATTGCAGAGCTGGTTACGCAAAGAGAAAAAGCTCGTGAAATCAAAAGGCAACTTGTACCGTTTGTTGCTGTGTTGCATGCTCACTTTCAACGTGGCTCTCGTGTTGACAACCAGTTCGAGTCGATGCCTTCCTGGGAATTCACCACCATCACATCTAATAAAACAACAAAGTAACGGCACTCCGATCCATCATCTACAGTTGGCGAATGCTCCATCATCGAGGTACCATGCCCTAAAACCTGCAAACTATATGCAGATGCTGCTATCCTACAAGACGGCGGAAGGACATCATTCCTGAAAACTACGCATACTTTTGTCAGAGGCCACCAGTGTTATCTATCTACAGAAGCCACTCCTCTTGCGATAGAGCTTCAAGCCATCCACGACGCAATCCAGAATGCTACCACTAAGCTGCCCACAATTAAGTAGATTGACGTATACACTGATTTCTTGGGAGCTATTAAGGAGCTCAAAAAAAGTACGCAAGGTGACGGTGATCTGTGAGGCGATTCATAAGCTGAACCATAATACGGCTACTTTCTTAAAAGTACATTGCATTCAAGGCCATGCTGCGAATCCACACAACATTGCTGCTGACCAGCAGTTGCACTGCCCTCCAGACATAAACTTGCCAGCCATTCCCCTTCCACCTCAGCCCTTAAACTTACTCCATACACGTAAAAATATTCTCCATCAGAATACACGTGCTCTAATTCCACCGTGTGTCTGCTCTCTCCCCCCTCACCATACTAGGGCGCAGGAAGTTGTGCTTAGGAGGCTTCAGGCAGGGGTGGCCCTTACACTGGCCGTTATATCGTCATGGAACTGGTCATATATACGAGTTGTTGATACGTGTCCGTATTGTACCACTCCTGCGATGCAAGCAGATACATACAAACTTTTATGGACATGTAAAGGGTTGCAGCCAGAACGCTTCCGTCACCTCGCTCAAGCCGGCCTTCGCTACAGCGACACAGCCAGATACAACCGCCGGATACATGAAAACAGATTCCAGAAGACACTACTTCATTTCGTACACAACACCGGCCTAACAGCACACATTTAACACAAAAATATAATGACGTAAAGGCAAGACTTTGTTGCAATAAAAAAAAGAATCTCAGTTGTAATTTCTGTGTTGAATTTTACACTGGCAGCCTCGAGCCGTAGTGAGTGCGAACATTTAGTGCTGGCAGCCTAGCAAGAGTATTGTAAACGTCGCTGGCACATTGTTACTGTTGTAAAGAGGTTTATTTGGCGAACCAAATGGGCAAATGGAAGATACGAGATAGCGACAGGACGAGGAAGTTGGAGGAGCTCGAGCGCCGATCTCGTTGTGCCTTACTCTGCGATGACGCTTTTTGTTCCCTTTTGTTGTCATCATTCCTTCATTATAATTGCCCCCGCCAATAAAGATCAAGCCATCTTGGCGATATAACAGGTGGGAACGAGCGGGTCGAAGTAGGGATTCAAGCGGTCCACGTGAACAATATCGTGTCCACGCCGACTATGGCCACCGAGTGGCGTAAGCTGTTCAATGGCGTAATTGACAGGCGATGTGCGCTCTACCACGCGGTATGGACCATGGTAATTTGAAAGTAGCTTGGTAGACAAACCAGGTGCACAGGGTGGTACATACAGCCATACAAGGGTTCCAGGGGCGAACTTTGCGGCAGGAGGGTGGTCGTCATCGCGGGCCTTTTTCTGGCGTTGCTGGTCAGCCGTAGTAAACTGCTTAGCTAGTTGGCGGCATTCTTCGGCGTGACGGGCGGCTTCAGACACGGTCGTGCACTCAGATACATCTGGTGCGTATGGCAGCAAAGTGCCAATTGTGTGCGATGGTTGACGTCCGTATAGAAGGTAGAATGGGAAAAAGCCGGTGGTGACTTGAGTAGCGGTGTTGTACGCGTAGGTCGCAAACGGAAGAACCAGGTCCCAGTTCGTTTGGTCAGATGCCACATGCGTCGCGAGCATGTCACCCAGGGTCCGATTAAACCGCTCAGTCAGGCCATTCGTCTGAGGGTGGTAAGCAGTACTCATCCGGTGTACAATATAGCACTGACGGAGAAGTGCTTGGATTACGTCGGATAGAAATACACGGCCCCGGCCACTGAGGAGCTCCCGAGGAGGGCCGTGACGCAACACAAACCGATGGAGGATGAAAGATGCGGCGTCCTGAGCGGTCGCCGTAGGAAGAGCAGCGGTTTCAGCGTACTGTGTCAGGTGATCTACAGCAACGATAGCCCACCGGTTACCTGCTGTCTTGAATGGCAGTGGTCCATAAAGGTCAATGCCGACACGATCGAATGGGCGGTCAGGGCACGCAAGCCGCTGTAGTGGAGCTGCTCCTGCATTAGGTGGCTGTTTTCGTCACTGACACTCGTGGCAGCCGCGAATAAACTGTCAAACAAAAGTAAACATCTTACGCCAGTAGGACCACTTCCTTAGACGTTCATAGGTCTTGAAGACACCGGCGTGAGCGCATTGCGGGTCGGAGTGAAATGATGCACAGATTGTAGAGCGCAGCTTTCGGGGAATAACGAGCAGCCACTTCCTGTCATCTGGTGAGTAATTGCGCTGGTACAAGAGGCCACCTAAAATGGTGAAGTGCGAAGCCTGGCGTCGCATTGCTCGAGTGGCGGGAAGTGTCGGTACCCCAGATAAGACGTCCATAAGCGAAGTTATCCATGGATCGTCGCGCTGTGCAGAGGTCATTGTGTCGATGTCAAGAGCGCACAGCGCGTGTTCTATAGAAGATATAGAGACAGCATCAGTGGACAGTGTTGATCGCGAGAGCGCATCAGCATCGGCATGTTGGCGGCCGGAACGGTACACGACGCGGATGTAGTACTCTTGAAGTCGCAGAGCCCAACGAGCAAGGCGACCTGATGGATCCTTCAGCGACGAAAACCAACATAAGGTATGATGGTCTGTAACTACAGCAAAGATGCGGCCAAATAAGTATGGGCGAAATTTCACAATCACCCAAAGTATGGCTAAGCACTCTTTTTCGGTAACACTGTAGTTTACCTCAGCCTTTTTGAGCGTTCTGCTGGCGTAGGCGGCAACATGCTCAAGGGATCCAGGCTTGCGTTGAGCGAGAACTGCACCGAGACCGACACCGCTGGCGTCTGTATGGATTTCAGTTGCAGCCGTGGGATCATAGTGGCGCAATATAGGCGGAGATGTCAGGAGACGGCGAAGAGTGGTAAACGCGTGATCACATTCGGAAGACCATGGTGAGATGGCGTTGGCACTGCTTAAAAGTTGGGTCAAAGGGGCAATTATGGAGGCAAAGTTGCGCACAAACAGACGAAAGTAGGAGCACAATCCTACGAAGCTGCGTAACTGTTTTACAGTCGCCGGTTTGGGGAATTCAGCGACTGCGCGTAATTTAGCCGGGTCGGGAAGAACGCCATCTTTTGATACGACGTGACCGAGAATGGTGAGCGTCCGAGCAGCGAAGTGGCATTTCTTGAGATTCAGTTGGAGCTGCACATTCTTCAGACACGTGAGGACATGTTTCAGGCATACAAGATGTGTTGCGAAATCGGGTGCAAAGACGACAATATCGTAGAGGTAGCGGAGGCATATGTTTCATTTCAAACCCCGCAGAACTGAGTCCATCATGCGCTCGAATGTGGCCGGCGCATTGCAGAGGCCGAAGGGCATGACATTGAACTCATATAGCCCGTCCGGTGTCACGAAGGCTCTTTTTGGACGATCACCATCTGCTAAGAGCACCTGCCAATACCCCGAACGCAAGTCTAACGACGAAAACACTCGGCACCTTGTAAGCAATTAAGGGCGTCATCAATCCTGGGCAAAGGGTATACGTCTTTGCGAGTAATCTTATTTAAGCGCCTGTAATCAACGCAGAAGCGAATTGTGCCATCCTTCCTCTTAACGAGAACGACAGGTGATGCCTATGGACTTTGGGAAGGTTGGATAACGTCGCGCTTGAGCATATCGTCAACCTGTTCGGTGATAACCTGACGTTCCGTGGCGGAAACGCGGTATGGTCGCTGTCGTACTGGCGCGTTGGAACCTGTGTCGATGCAGGGAAAAAAACTGGGAGTTCGGCCAATGGTAGGTTGAGCAACGTCAAAGGATTCACGAAACTGGTAGAGCAGCTGAAGGAGCTCAGAGCTTTCAGATGGCGATAGTCCGTCGGCAATCGATGAATCGAAAAGCTCCGAAGGTGGTATATTGGAAAGATTGAGGGCACTTGTGGCGTCGTAATCACCGGGACAATCTGGCGGCATGGTAAAAACTTGTTCTTTATCAATGGCATGCACGTGTCCAAGAGATTCACCTTGAAACAGTTCGACGGGATACGGAAGGGGATTGATGAGGCAAAGAGCACTGTTTCCTTCAGAAATAGAGAGGGTTGAATAGGGCAGAAGAAGTGATCTTCGGCTAAGGAAGAGGCTTGATGGTTCAAAGAATGCAGCTTCGTTCCTAATGCCGTCAAAGAACACGGGGAGCGACACAGCTGCTGTCGGAGCAATTTCAGTGCCTTCTTTGACGACGAGTTTGTGTACGGCGGGCTGAATGCGGCTGGTTGGTTGGTTGTAAAACGGGAAAAGTTCAAGCTCCGATCTTGCACAATCAATAACGGCATAGTTACGCGATAAAAAATCCCATCCAAGTATGATGTCGTGTGAGCATGACGAAAGGACAATAAACTCAACAGTGTAGTGGTCCTTCACGATCATCAGTCGGACAGTACAGGCGGCTACAGGCTGAACCGATCCCCATTCGCTGTTTGCAAGGACATCATATTAAGAGGCGTCGTCACTTTTTGGAGCTTGCGGCAAAGTTTAGCGTCTATCACGGAAACGGCAGTACGGGGTATGCCCACTAGGGCATATGCTCGAGTACCTTCTACAAAAACTTCGACAATATTTGACGGCAATGTGCGAGGACTTGAGCATTTCGACAGCGCAGTTCTTGCCTCCTCAACTGCGGCGGTGAGTTTCCCTCGTGTTCAGGAGCTGGCCGACGACGCATGGGTGACAGGGAGCGACGACGGGGTGAAGGTGAGCGATCAGACATAGTACGCGGACGTTCCCATGAAGACGAGCTTGACTGAGGGTCAGAATTTTTCAGACGGGATGGAGTAAGGTCCATGAAACTGTTCTGTGTCCGGGCGTCTATGTATCCCGGCACGCGACGACGGCAGTAACGGGCTATATGGCCAGGGCCGCCGCACGCAAAACAGATGGGCCGGTTATCGCGCGTTCTCCAAGTATCGGCGACAAGGGGAGCAGCCCATGCGGCAGACGGGTGAGTTGAGGGTGCGGTGGCAATGGGAGGAAGTCAGGCGGTGGACGGCTGAGTTGGGGCTGAGGTATACCACAGTCCCTGGAACGGCGGGGGGTGGTGTGGCTGCTGCCGCTTTAGTGCCTCAGCGTAAGTAAGAGGCGCGGTGAGGGGGCTGCTGCAAGGGCACCGGCATAGCCTCGGAAATCCGCTCCTGGACCACATGTTGGAGCATGGGAGCCAATGGTGGTGGGTGTCTCAGTGGCTGTTGGTGCGAGAGCTCCTGGAGTTGAGCAAAAGGCAGCAGAGAAAGCTGCCGAGCCACTTCATCTCGCACGAAGTCTTTTATTTGTGCGAGAAGGTTTGTCTGGTCAGTCATAACGTCCAGTGCGGTCACTGGTTGGATTGTCTGGAATGGGCATCGCATCTGAGCTCGTTGCCTCCGCAGTTCATCTTAGCTTTGGCACAAAGTCACTACTTCTACCACAGTGCTAGGAGACTTCGCGTCAAGCATCTGAAAAACGTCATCGTCGACGCCCTTCATAATGTGCTGTATCTTCGCACTCTCGCTCATGGAAGCATCGACGCGCCGGCAGAGATCGATCACACTTTCTATATATGATGTGAAAGTTTCACCTGGATCCTGTGCCCGTGTGCGTAGACGTTGTTCGGCGCGTAGCTTCCGTAAGGCAGGACGACCAAAAACGGCACATATCGCCTCCTTGAAGGTGGACCAATTCGCGAACTCGGTTTCGTGGTTCGTATACCACAGCTTGGCCACGTCGGTGGGATAAGAATTAACAGTGCCTAACATAGCAGCGTCATCCCACCTGTTGGGTCCACTGACTTTCTCGTATGAGGACAGCGAGTCCTCGACGTCCTGGTCTTCAGTGCCGGCAAAGATCGGCGCGTCTCGCTGATGAACCGGGCCGGGGCAAGTAGCGGCCGCGAGAGGTATTGTTTGTTGGGCAGCGTCAACTTTCATGGTCGACGGCAGGGTGCGGGATCGGAGTTCCAGGTTGTAGGTGATGTGGTTACCCAGCACTATCCACCAAATGCAAAGAGGTTTATTGGGCGAACCAAACGGGCAGGTGGAAGATTCGAGAGAGCGACAGGACGAGGAAGAAGGAGGAGCTCTAGCGCCGATCTCGTGGTGCCTTACTCTGCGATGCTGCTTGTTGTTCCCTTTTGTTGTCATCATTGATTCATTATACTGTGTTTGACAGTATACCAAATTAGTCAGCTAGAGCACAAAAAGTCAAAAAGAGCACCCACTAGGGCATCCAAATTTTTCATCGTATTTTTACATTACTTCAGTGGGATGAGTGGCGGTGCCATAAAGGAGTTTGTATGAAAAGTCAGCAACTACGTATACCTTGAGTTTGAGAGCGCATGCTTAGGCGACTTTTCAAATAGGAAGACCGGACCCATATTCCCAACTTGTATAACAATTATGAAGTTTATTCTGTGATGAGTAGCAGCTTTCTTGTTCTAAGGCAAGGCCTCTAGCTGGAGGTTCGTAACTTCATTTTCAAATATGAGTGCGGCTTTCGCAAGTATTTTCATGTGACACTAGACTTGCTGGCCTTTTCGAATGTATAAGTTTGTTACTTCACATGGGTGCTCAGGCTGACGCTTTGTTTTCATATTTTTCTACAGCTCTTGACAGAGTTTCTCGCAACATATTTTACTAACACAGCAAAACATTCCTCTGAATGTGCTCACTTGGGTTAAAGACTATCTTTTGTGCAGACCTCCGTTTACATCTGTTAATAATGACAGTTTATCTTCTGCTTATTTGACATGTGCTGTATTCCAAGGAAGTGTGCTCAGTGGAGGCCTGTAGTAAGAGGCCTGTAGTCAGAGGGGTGCCCCAGACGTTTGCTCCCCCCCCCCCGAATTGCATGTTCTGGGTTGTCCTACTGAGCATAAGTAATGAAGAAAGTTCTTTTGCATGGCCATCAACATGTGCCCCCCCCCCCCTCTTCGAAAAACATTCCTGGCTACGGGGCTGTCGCCTTATGAGCTCGTTATTTCTTTTTGCTCGTTCTTCATCGTTTGTTTTTGCCTCGCATTGTCTGCATATGTCTGAAATACATGATGTTTCAAGAAATGTGTGCAATCTTCATTGAAAATTAGAGAAATAAGGTACTTGCATGCTAACTGCGGCATTGTCTTTCCTGTGAGGAAAAGAATCTTCAGATAGGCACAAACATTATTGCAGCAGTAATAAAGCAATTAAGACAATTACGTTTTTACCAGTTGTAGTAGCTGGTGGAGTCAAATGGGAAAATTTAAGTCCTTTCTACGAAAAGTCTATACTCACTTTGAAATTTTGGAAAAGCAGCCAGTGATAATCGCCGTGGGGTGATGCAATCTGCCTAATTTAGCTGTCGAAAAAAACCGACGCACGAGACAGCACATCTACCATTCATTTTCACAACGCCCTCAATGACAACACTGTTTCTCTAGCCGTTATGAACCGTCAATTAAGAAACTTTGCTTTGTGCCCGCTTATCGACGTTCACCTAACCATCCCCCCCTATGCAAGAGAAACACTGTCGCCATAGAAGGCACTGTCAAAGTAATTGGTAGATGCACAGTTTGGTGTGTCGGTTTCGGTTTCGCCAGCTAAATTGAGCTGAATGCATCGCTCTGCGGTGATTACCAATGGCTGCTTTTCCTAAATTTTAAACTGGCTATGAACCATTTGTAGGAAGGTGTTCAATTCACCCTCTCGACTGGACTGGCTATTACCACTGGCTAAATAGATAATTGAGTTAATTTCTATAATTACTGCAATATTATTGTTTGTACCTATCCAAAGATGCCTTCTGTCACATGAAGGCAATGCCACATGTAGCACGCAAATGCCTGTTTTCTGTAATTTTTAAATATATTTACCACATTTCTTGAATAATCTGTTGATGTTATTTCTAATGAGTCATTCCATGCCAAATCATCTAACGCTTTTCCGACCATCACGAATATGGCTGATAAAACTTCCACACATTTCTTGAAGTGGGAAACTCGTCCTGATAATTTATTTTTGTAGCCAAAAATTTGCCTTTCTATTATTGAGAGCCTATTTTTTGGCACCAAGTAAGGTAAAAGGTGTCAAACAACAATTTTTTCAAAAGCAGTTTTTGAAATGCACTTGATAAAAGACATTCCTGGCAAGGTAATGATGTTATACAACATTAAAATAATGATCTAATTGTGTAAATTGATTCTTTGAGGGCTTTTCACACGAGCAATATTGAATAAAGTTGCCACATTTGGGTTTTTTTGCAGGAGCATGGTAAGTACCAAGGACACAAATAAAATATGTGCTGGTGGCCTGTCAACATGCTACAAATGAAAAATAATTTAGGCACTGATATTGTAGCAAATACTCTGAGAAAAATTGTGAGTGTCACTTAGATTAGGAAAACCTCGGTATTCAGCATCAAAAACTTGCCTTAGTGGTCGGACGATAAATATGCACAATATTTCATTTTAAAGCTCTATGGACAAGCTAATTATAGGTGGAATTACTAGATGGTAATCTTTTTAAATTCAAAAAATATTGTTTGATATATGTAGCTGCACCAGCTTTTCACCTACGTAATTTAAGCGACATGGCACACCCGCAAGGGCAATCTTCAGCAGAATCCCACTGACCTGAAATACAGAGAGCGAATTCGGTGCTCTCTTCAGAGAAATTGAAGTGAGAATAGGGTTATCATCTGCATTATATTGCCGCGGAGGGGTGCTACAAGGACTGCGTTCAGTGTAACGACTTCCAGGTGAGCCATGCAGCTTTATAGATAAAAATTCAGACATCCTGCTTGCCTGGGCAGTTCTGCAAATGCTGTAGGTGTGTTTTGTACACTTAATGAAAATATTTAGTCATATTCAGTACAAATGTCTTATAGCATGCTAGTAGCATTGATGCAGTACACTGATAAAAGCTATTGTAAAAAAACCGTTTCTTATTTTTCTGGCTTTCAGGAGAGCACCCTGCTCCCTGAGACCCAAAGCCTGTCATGTGAATACAGAAGCGAAAGAAACCTTTAAATTAGGAACTGGTAACCAAAGCGATAGTCTCATTTATGTTGTATGTAAGGGATAATTATGTATTGTATACTTTTCAATGGCTTGATGGCTGGCTCATCTGCGAGTCATCACCAGTCCGTAGCCAAGAAGGCAAGAGAAGCTGCTCAACGCCGCCCCCACCCCCACCCCCGCACAGCCCAGGTATTTTTTTATTCTAAAGCCGTGGATTGTCCTTCTACTGTGACCGATTGGTGACCGCCTAGTTTATCGATGACTCAGCAGAAGGCGCTAGTGTGAGTGACAGACAGACAGACAGACGAATTAACGGTTACCGATAAAACCCTCTGAAGCTTCGCCCCACGCATTATCATTCACTTCGTAGATATGCAGTGATTTTCTAGGTTCTGCATGTGCATACCTACATGCACACATACAAACATACAAGAATTTACTCAAAGTATGACCAAAGTTGCCTTCCCCTCACACACCACCCCCACGCGAAAAATATCTTTTCGCTACGCTACTGGCCTCCACACTCTAGCGACATGATTGTAGCGCGCCTCTGTTGGCAATGGAATGCAGGTGAAGGCCCCATTCCAAGTTCAATTGCTCCGCATTAAGCTTGCTGTGTGTACCTCAGGTCTGTGGGAGTCTGTTGAAGATTGCCGTAGAATTAGCAAAATAGCAATATTAGTCACGTTCTTTCAATATAAACAAACGAACAAAAAGATTTGGCAGACCCCACGTACATCGGAATTCTTGTTATGCGAAGCATGTGGAGGGAATGTGACCGTGTTGCATATTTTTTGTTCAGCGACACGTCAATTAATAAATTTGAATATGTGTACGCTTGTTGCACGCACAGACATGTTGAAGATATGCAGATGTTTATATAAACAGTTGTTTACACTTGTGCAATGATGCCAACTGGAACATGCGTATAGTCCCCTTGCAAAATCGACGGCAACGCGGGGTTTGCTGTGCGCTGCCGGCAACACTGGTCGGCGGCGTTCATGGTGAAGAAATAAACAACTAAAAGCGTGCGTCCTCCGGGCTCCGTTGTTGTCTGTTTTCGTTATGGCAGTGGCGTCCCACGCGGTTGGTTTTCCCACGACCGGGTGGGAAAATGATCTTCCTTGCCTTCCGCATCTAAACGAAGACAGGCTAGTTGAGTTCTATCGAAGTAAATTGACGACAGAGCACTCCTACGACCGCAGCTACAACTTCAGCGTATGAATGAATGCAAAACTTTATTAATAGCTTTTCTTCCGGTGAATGTGGAGCCCTCAGTACAGGGCCCCTGTGGCCTTTGCCATCTTGCAAGCTCTGTCGATCAGCTTGAGCTGTTCTTCAGGCTTAGAGCAGGACAGCGCAGCCTCTCACTGCTCCGGTGTTGGTGTACAGTTTCTTGGCACTACCTGTGTGTGTTGGCAGGCCCATGTCACGTGGTAAAGTATGGGGTGTTCTCTGCATAGCGGGCATTTGTTGGTGTATATTCCCGGATAGATTTTCCTCAGAAGGCTGAGATTGGGGTACATATTAGTCTGCAGCTGTCTTCAGGCAACCGACTGCTCTCTGTTGTGGTCTTTGTGGGGAGGGGGGTATATCCTCCCCAGGGCTCTCTGGTGTTCTAAAATTGCTCCATAGCGTCTAGTAACTGTGGCTGGTTCCTCGTCATTGTGCGCCCCCCGGTCGGCGTATTCTCGGGCAATGGCCTCGGCACGCTGGTTCCCTGTCACAGTTTCATGGCCTGGTGTCCACGTAATGGAGCAGCTCGAGAAGTTGATTTTTCTTCCCTTGAGTATGCGGATGGCAGCACTAGATATGCATCCACTGCCGTACCGTCGACACGCTTCTTGCGAGTCAGTAACTATTTCTGTAGTAGACTTTTCGCTCTGGTGTGTGATGGCGAGCGCGATCGCTACTTCCTCAGCCTCGAGGATGTTGTTGCTTCTGATCGAAGCGCTGTTGACTTCCTTAAGTTGGTGATCAACAACGCTTACAACTGTCCCGGAGTGCTCTCTGTATGTGGTCGCGTCAACGTACAATACATCGGTTCTCGCCTTGAAAATTTTTTTTCTTGTGCTTCTGATCTGGCTTTTCTTCGAGCCTTGTGGATTTCAAGATGCATTTTTTTGAGCTATTGGGCTGACTTCAATGATCTGGCGAATGCCCTTTGGTATGCTCGCCGTGTTATTGATTTCTCCGCAAGCATCCCTCATGCCCAATGTCTGCAACGTTTGTCTGCCCGCAGCAGTCAACAGTAATATCATTTTCTGCGCAACAAGATGCGCCTCGATGTGTTCTTGCACTGTGTTGTTTATCCCGAGTTTAAGGAATTTCTCTGACAAGGTGCTGACAGGTACAACAAGGGTGCACTTGTAGGTTTTTCTGAGGATTGCCTCTAATTGTTCTTTTTCCTGTGGGAGTGGTGTTTGGTAGGGGACACTGTATACAATCCTACTGACCACGAGGGCCTGTACAAGCCTACAAGTGTCCTTCTCCTTCATACCCCGTCTTTTGTTGGAAATTCTGATGATCATCCTCATGATTTGCGCTGTAGTGTTTGACAGCTGTCTGATGGTGTGGTCTACGAGACAGTTGCCTTGTATCCACATGCCGAGAATCTTGATTCGGGGCACTTCTGGAATCTTCTTCCCCCCTATATAGACGTCTATGGAGTTTTGCAGATCGCATCCTCGTCTGTAGACTCTCAGAACTTCTGATTTCTCCGGAGAGCAGACGAGGCCACATTGACGCACGTAGTCGTGAACTGTATCAGCTGCGCGTTGCAGAAGATCTTGTTTTTGGCCTAGAGATCCTCTTGTCACCCAGATTGTAACATCGTCTGCGTAGATGGCATGTCTGTGTCATTCAATGTTTTCGAGGTTCCGAGCTAAGCCGATCATAACGATGTTGAACAGCATCGGCGATATCACAGAACCTTGGGGTGTTCCTTTTGTGGGCCTATCAAACGTATCAGTGCGGATGCCTCCTATACAAATTGTGGCAGTTCTATTACTGAGAAATGCTTTGATGTAGTTGTGTATTCGCTTTCCACAGCCTAATTTGCTAAGCCCCTCTAGCACAGCCTTGTGACTGACATTGTCGAAAGCAGCCTTAAGATCCAGTGCAAGTAGTACGTTTTCGCCATATTTTGGGACATTGGTAAGCACCTCCTCGATTTGTAGGAAGACGTCCTGTGTTGAGAGGCATTTTCGGAAGCCAAACATGGTGTGCGGCAAGAGTTCGTTGTCTTCCAGGTAGGTCTCCAGCCTCTGAAGCACGATTCTCTCGTATACTTTTCCCAAACACGAAGTCAACGAAATGGGTCTGAAATTTTCCAAGCTTGGAGCCTTTCCAGACTTTGGAATCATTATTATTTTCGCATGTTTCCAGTCGTTTGGAACGGTACCCTTCTCCCAATGTTTGTTGATGAATTCTGTAAACCTTGTGATAGATTTGTCATCGAGGTTTCGTATAATAGCGTTGCTTATGCCATCCTTTCCTGGCGTAGTGTTCTTTGTAGCCGACAGCATAGCATGTCGAACTTCTTCTGTGGTAATGGGTTCGCTCAGAGCGGGATTAGCTGCACCAGTGTATGCCAGGTTGTAGTCAGTATTCGTTGTATCACCACTATAGCGCACCTTTATGTATTCTAGCATTCCCGGTCTGTGCTTTTGAATTGGTGTGCAATCTTTTGAGTCGTCTTACAGGTTTCAGTCTTGGTCGTGGTTGGGTCTATGAGGGCCCTCAGCAAGGCCCATGGCCTTTTCCAACCTAGTGTACCTTGTATCTCGTTGCATTTTTGGTCCCAGTTGCGCCTTGATAGCTCCGTCGCATACTCTTCGGCTTCCCTGGTGACTGCAGCAATCCTAAGTCTCAGTTTGCGGTTGTGCTTCTGCCGCTTCCATCTTCTTAATAGGCCCCGGCGGGCGTCCCAGAGGTGTAGGAGATGCTTGTCCACCTCGGACGTGTTTGTAGATAGGGTAACTTCGCGTGTTAATCATTTCCAGTCTGCCTTGATTCCCAAGACCCAACTCTCAATGTCCACAATTTATTTATCCTCGAATTCCGCCCTAGTTTTTCTAAAAGCTTCCCAGTCTGTAAGTCGAGCCAGGCCATGTCGTTTTTTAACCGGGAGGGTTTCTATCTGGATACGCAAAATGCAGTGGTCACTGCCAAGCGTTTCTCCGCCATTTTCCCATCGGGCCTCCCTGACACCTTTAACGAACGCCAAGTCCGGGCACGTATCTCGATTGATACTATTCCCCACTCGCGTTGGTTGAGTGTGGTCTGTAATGAGGCTTAGCCTTCTGCGATCAGCTTCTCTGGCGAAATCCCTGCCTTTCTGAGTTTCCTTGACACATTCCCAGCTCTTGTGCCACGCATTAAAGTCTCCAAGGATGACAAGACCCTTTTTGCCTGCTGCTTGTTCTGCCTTGCGCAGAAAAGAGCTGAAGTTGGTTTTCCGCTGGCTTGGTGGGCTGTAGATATTGAGGAGAAATATGCTTTCATCGGTTCTTTGTTTCGTTATGATTTCAATGAGAACGTGGTCAATGTCTGTTGCATCGATGTCATGTCTAATTGTGGTGACCGCTTTGGCAAGCAAATGGCGACCTTACTTTGGCCCAGACCCTCATAAACCGAAAAGCCTGTGAGTTTCGGTGAGCAGCCAGTTTCCTGGAGGGCGATGTTGTCTGGTGGAGTTGTGCATTTATTGATGTTTTGATTCAAAAGACCTCGCTTTCGACGGATTCCACGACAGTTCCACTGCCATATTTTGAGAGTTTCCAACTTGACCGAGCATTTACGGCTGCTCGCCATACTCAGGTGATCGCCGAGCATAGGGTTTGCCCTGGATTTCATGGCCGTGAGTTGCACCAGACGTTCTCTATCCTTGCGCGCCTCATCTTGGATGTTGGAGACGAGGTTGCCAAGATTTGCTAGGGCATTTTTTATGGCAGCCATGGTAGTTGTGAATTCCTGGCGCCCTGCGGTGGCTGTCAGCGTTAAGTCTGATTGGAGGTTAGCATTAGTCTGTCCTGTTCTCAGGGCCTTCAGTTCATCTATGAGGTCGTTTAGTTTCTGCCGGAGTTCGGCGTTTTCTGCCCTGATTGTCCGAATAGTCTGCCTTAAATCTTTTACTTCGTCGTTAGGTGGCGCACTGCCATTCTTACCGATTATTACTCTCTGTGCATTCGTGTTGTTTGGAGCAGTGGGAGAGGCAGAGAAAAAAGGCGCTTTCCTGCTCACCATACCGTCGTCTTCCTTCCTGGCGAAGAGTTTCTTCTGCTGATTTTTCTTGTTTTCTGGAGCCTGGCAGGTCCTGGACGCTGATCTCGACCATGACCGTGGTTTCGATACTGATCGGGACCTGGATGGTGAGCTTCCATCCCTGCTGAACCAGCGTTTCCGGGCCCGGCCGCGTCCATCAGCGCCTTGTGCTCCGGCGGCCGTCCACTCTTTTGTTCTTGGTCGTGGACTTCTCGGTCTCCTGAGGCGTTCCGTGCACTCCTTTGCCCGCGTAGGGTGCGCTTCCTTGCATAGTGCGCATCGGGGCTCACAAGTGTGTCCGTCCTCTATGACTGGCTCGGTGCAATTTGAGCAGACAACAGCGTCTGGTGTTGGGCATACGTCTGCCCTATGCCCAGGCTTGAAGCATATATAGCAAACTTGCTGCGACAATCGATAGAAGTAGCATCGTGTTCCACCACCGTAGTAGTAAACATAGCGCGGGACGATCTTGCCTTCGAAGGTAATGACGGCACTTTGGGATTTTCCAAGCATTCTTGCATAAAGTATTTTCACTCCTTGAGTACGCACCCGAAGATGGGCTGGTAATATTGTTGGCGTGGTCCCGGCTTCCAGTCCGTGAATCACACACTTGCACGAGTTGTCCGGCGCGGCTACGTAAGCCATCACTGCATAGTCTTTTGCACCAAAACGTAGACTTCGAAGGTTCTGCACAATGTTGGCGGTCTCCATGCTTGGCGTGCTGATTATGGCAATGTTAGATCCATTGCGCAGCCGTATAAGCTGGTTACCTTCGTTGCAAATATCTCGGTTACCACATGCCATTATAGCGCGCGCCATCTGATGCGTGCTTAATTGACTGATGTTGAGCCCATCCCTCGGTCTAATGATGACCTTGAAGTCGGTTTTCGGCCATGGAGGCAGTTTCTCTTTTCGAAGAGGATTCCCTTTCTGTTTAGGTTGGCTCGACGCTGCTTTGTCTACCGCTTCGGGCCCCGGTCTCCGGAACGGCGATCAGCCTTGAGTTGTGGTACGTTGCAGTGAACCATCCCCCGTTGTCAAAAGGCTTCTTTTGCGAGACGCTGGTAGCATCTTCTCCGCCTTGAGTTTTTTCTTTGATCGATGTCATGGCTCCGGTTGACGCAGCCGCGTCGTCGACAGCCATTCTCGCGCGTTGCGTGGAAACGCGAGTAGCGTTTCGTCGGGCCAACGGCCCGACGCCATTTAGGCTTAGAGCAGCGTTCTTCGCCTTGGATCTTCAAACAATCAGACTTTCAGGAAATATGGACTTACAGTTAAAAACCGGTTATTCACCGACTGCGCTTGATTAGTAGAAAACGGTCCAGTACTTCATAGGTGGCGGATATGAGGTTTTCCGGGTGAGATGAGGCGTCAAGGCGGGAGCTCATGCGAAGCACGTTTGCTTCGACTGGTCCCCTAGCGTCGTCTACCAACTTCAGCGTAGAATCGTACTTGGTTGCGTCTACGTTGAAGACGAACAGCTCCATGCAAGGGTAATGCATTTTCTTTTGCCTCAAGGGTGCACGCTTGAGCTGCAGCAATGCTTTCACCTGAATAACCTAGTACCAGTTGGTTGTTTAACATCGTTGTGAGCAACCGGCATTGCAGAGTGAAACGCAGCTGATCACACGGCACTGTGACCGTTGTGGTTTGCGTGCCCAGTATTTTAATTTTGTTGCACGTTGTATGAGGCCATAGACCCTGAGCAGCAGATGGATAAAGGTTGAAATACTGTTGTTTTGCGAGCGATCTGATTAAGTGTTCGGCGTCACAGTAGGCAATGCAGTTCTTCAGCAAAACGTGCAAACCGCGTACGCCTTACGCAAAAAGAAAACAGGGAAGCTACCCAGCATCCTCAAACATTTTGCGTGTTATGTGCGGTTATGTTCACGGGATGGTTGACCTGTTCCCTTGGTCACCGTGTCTTGAATGATTGCGGTCCTAGTAGAGAGCTAGCTCTTGCCAAGGGCTATGCTCTCAACTCCTAATGTTGCAGCGGCAAATACTTGAGGGGAGCGTGTGTTGATATGCCAAGTTAGTTAGAGGCAAGGCATGAACACGAATAAATTAATAGGGTGAAATCTGAAAAGGCGACTTTATAAACACGCCCTCATTTAAAACATTGTGAGAGAGTGCAGGGAATGTTATGACAGACTTAGTCTTCCGTACAGTCAGTGAAAATGCCTAGCTGTCCTTTTTATAGCATTTGTAGGTTGCTAGAAATCTCAAGTCATCAGTAAAAGCGAATGTACCTATGCATAGTCATGTTCATGTATACTACCTTTAAAAGCAGATGACATTCTGATTCTTGAACACTTGGTTTCAGTGATGGGCTTGTCTTCATAAAGGCACAATGCTACCGAAGCAAGAAGAAGAATGCATCAGCCTACATAGTCCATGCATCCATTGGACGGGATGGGCAAGTTGTTGGTGGCAACTGTGAATGTCCTGCTGACCAGATGGCATGCAATCACTTGAAAAGTATGCTCCGCACGGTTGTTTTGCTCCAATCTAAGGGCTTTTCAGAAGCACCTCGAGAATTGGCATGTACTGATTTGCCACAGAAATGGAGAGTACCACGTGGAAATGCAATCAAGAGAAGCTCTGTTCAAGGTATTGATTGGAGGAGCGTCAGAGGTGGGCGTAGTGTACCTAAACTAGCAAGGCGAGCAGAGCGCCAACTGAATCCGCAGATGAAAGCCGAGCAAGCAGCTGCACAAGAAACTTTGCCGCAGGATGCTCACCAGAGATGTTAAGAATGCATTTGCCCGAGGGCTTTCACTGACACCTAGGCAACCATATAAGGAAACAAAATATGGCTTGGCCCCAGCCTCATCACCACTGTCTTACCAGCAGGCGCTGCTTCCTCATGGGCATAGTGCCCAGTTGTCCGGCATCGAACCGGTGTCACTTGCCCTCACCCAGCAAGTGCCGACTCCAGACCTTTTCAAGGACGTTGAGCCTTGGCTTCTAGCGGCTCACCCAACAAAATATGAAATTCTCGAGGTATGCCTACGTAATCTTGTGCAGACAATACCGAGACCCGTTAAGCTACAATTTCTCACATTGGTGTTTGTTTGTCATACTGTGCCCAAACTCGTGTATGTGGCATGCACTTTTGGACAGCAAGGTGTGGAATTGATACAATCAGGAATGCGACAATTCAAGGAGCAGTTTCCTGCATTAAGTTTCTTACAAGCATGCTCATTGCCACTTTTGTTTTCTTTGACTTTCTCAGAAGGTGAGAACAACCCTAGAGTCATCGTTGGCACTGGGTCGTGACACACGGCAGCAGTCACACAGCACAACGTGGCAACAGGAGCGGGCCCTGAGGCTGACGGCATCAAACTTTGGTGTAGCTCTTGCGAGGCAGCAGTGGTTCATAAAAAGCCTGCAAGCCATCACAGCTAGCAGAGACATCTCAAGGTCGGCTCCTATCAGGTGCACAAGCTGCTTGGAATATCTTTTTCACTGAAAGAGCATGAACATAGTTCTTTCAGAGACACCAAACAGAAAGATGCTTTTTCAAGCCAGGCCCGTAGCTGAGACCCTCCTTGCAGGGAAATTTGGATGAAAAGTAATGTTTTTTTAATATAAATAATGAAATTAGGTGCTTTCTTTCGAATAAATAAAGGGGCCCTGCAGCTCTTTTTCGTCTGCGTTCTGCAGCGTTTGAGTGCGTGTAGTGCTAAATGCTGAGATAGGTGCACAAATAATGATTGAAATCGACGCACAGTAACGGAAGTTATTCACCTGCTAACTTCGAAATCGCAGCAGTTGGCGAGAACATTCTTTTTTGAGTTTCGCTTTTTCACTCATGTTAGCGACCAGTTTCAATCACTACGCGCCTCTTGCAGAGACTTACTGGAAGAGTTGCTAGGTGGTGGACATCTTGCAGTGCTTTTAGTGTTATCTTCTAATTGTTTTCAAATTTTCATATTGAAAAATAGAAATTCTTTTGTAATTGAGAAAGCATAAATAGTGCTTTTATCATTTTTGGTGCACAAGTGCGTGGTCTATCTGGGACCAATAAAATATTAGGTGCGACTTGTCGTGTCGAAGCAGTCAAAACGCGTGTTTGGTGTCATCACTCCCACGTGATGAAGTGTGACTTCAAATCGCAAAAAAGCCACTGTGTATCACTCTCTTTCCAAAAAAGTGTTTCTTAGTTCAAATAAAATGATAGTGGCTTTGTTTTTGGTGTTGCCACTCGTGTACAATGTCCGTGCGTTCCACTGTTCGAGAAGAAGCGGTGAAACTATATGCATAATTTGTGTCGCCCCTTTAAGGCCCCCCCCCCCCCCCCAAAGAAAATCCTGGCTACAGATCTCTATGTGTCTTTCAGAGTATCATTTTAGTACCAGACATTCACTAAAGCCCATAATTCCAGGAAAAAACAGAGTACTGTCAAGCTTAGCAACACTGATACAGTTTGGAAACGTAGATATTGGTATTGGTGCAATGGGTGCCACACTTGGCTGATGTCTCAGTATAACAGCAGGGTCCATGTGTGGTGCCAGGGCAGTTAACCACAAATATGCATATTTCCATGCATACATTTACGGCTGCCAAAGGTGTACAATCTGTTCAAGTTAGGCATTGGCTTGATTTTCATACGTTGTTACCAATTTGTATTCAGGTACGGCATCTCCAATGAGCCCATGGCTGCCAAGCGTTATGAGGAAGTTCTTCATAACATGGGCCATGACGTGATTGTTTCACACTGCGGCCTATTGGTCAACCCTTCCTTTCCTTGGCTTAGAGTATCACCCGACAGACTCGTCTACGACCCCACAGAAGGCTCGTATAAGGTGCTAGAAATTGGGGTGCTCGTATGGGGTGCTCGAAAAAAGCGACACCAGAAGCTGATATGAAGGGCTGGTGAGAGAGAGAAAACTTTATTTGCGCATAACGCCGAGCATTTCAAATGGTCGGGCCCCTATTCCAGGGCTCCACTGGCCCTAGCCATCATCTCTACCCGTTGGACCAGCCAGCACTGATCAACAATGGCCGAGCTGGACAGCAGCGCCTCCCATTGTTCCTCTGTGTTGTTCATGTTGTGGTGTTCTTCATTGTGATGCGTACACTCCCACGTGATGTGAAACAGAGTTGGTGTGGCCCCACACCACGGACATATATCTTTGTATGCTGTGGGGTAGAATACATGCAGCCTGTGTAAGTTCGTGTATGTGTTTGTTTGGATTCTGCGTAATGCCACCGATTCCATTGCTGTAAGTTTCTTATGCGGTGCTGGATACACTTTTCTATTGTCCCTGTAATACTGAAGAATTGCACCAAAGTTAGGGTCTAGGGGCGTTGGATCCTCTATTGCAGTGTGCAAGGAAGCTCGGTAATCTGTGAAGCCTCGAGCCGCCTCATCCGCAAACTGGTTCCCGGTGACGCCCTCGTGCCCCGGCGCCCAGATAATGGTTTGGGTGTATTCAATTGGGAAGTCCTTGGGAGCTTTGGTTAGAATTTGGAAGGCCTTCATACATATTCTACCTTTTTCGTAATTTCTACATGCAGCCTTCGAGTCTGTGATTATTGTCATTGGGGTTTTTCGCTCCCTGCCCTCCTTGATTGCCAGCGCAATCGCTATCTCTTCCGCTTCTGTGATAGAGGCTTGGGCTATGGAGGCACAACTTGTGACGTTTCCTTTTCGGTCTGTGACCACGGCCACCATGTTCTTTGAATTTACCTGATATGGTGCAGCGTCAGTAAATCTCGCCGTATTCAGATATTTTGTCTGTTTATCTATGTAAGCGGCTCTTGCTTTACGTCTTCCAGCATGTAAAACTGGGTCCATGTTCTTCGGTAAAGGGCAGAAGGGCTGGTACTCGAGAGAATGCTGGCCCTGGACACTGCTACATAAATCAACTTCAGCGCATGACAACTAACCTCAATTTACGTAAACGTGACATGACGACTGCATCAAAGGAGTACATATGTAATGTTTTATCACCCCCAAGTTGAGAGGGTGATTACGAGAGCACCCAAACGTAAGTGGCTAGATAGATAGATAGATAGATAGATAGATAGATAGATAGATAGATAGATAGATAGATAGATAGATAGATAGATAGATAGATAGACAGATAGATAGATAGATAGATAGATAGATAGATAGATAGACAGACAGACAGACAGACAGACAGACAGACAGACAGACAGACAGATAGATAGATAGATAGATAGATAGATAGATAGATAGATAGATAGATAGATAGATAGATAGATAGATAGATAGATAGATAGATAGATAGACGGATGGATGGATGGATGGATGGATGGATGGATGGATGCATGAATGGACGGACGGACGAACGGACGGACGGATGGACGGACGGATGAATGGACGGACGGATGGATGGATGGATGGATGGATGGATGGATGCGCTCAAAGTCGCCGAAGTTCGCTAAAAAATGCTTCGCATTTAAAACACGAAAGGCGTATACGTACCCGTAAACGATCAACAACGACTGAAACAACAGTCGTTCACCTGAACCATTCTTATCCGTCAGCTAGAAGATACTACCGGATCGACACACCAGTTTGCGCAGATCAAAGTGATTTTTCGGAAGAGACAAAACTGGCAACGCGCCCGGAAACATTGCCACCTACCGAGTACGCATAAAATCCTCGGCGGCGCGACGCGCCTGCCTCTACACTCTTAAAAAATGGAGTGAAGTTCTCTCCATTTAGGGAGGAACGGCGATTTCCCCAATGTTCGTCTTTAAATAGAGAAACGTTGCTCCCTCATCCACGGAGAAACGTGTTCCTCCCTTTGAAAATCAACATGGCTGACCACAGGTTAGCGAAGCGAAAAGGCTTAGCAAATGCATTGATTCTCGACTGATAAGGAGTACACGGCACTGAAAGTTACAAACAACGGTCCCGCTGAGCTCGATATCTAACCAAATGATTTTAAAAACAAGCAGACGAACCTGTAGTGATGAAAACATGGCGAAAGAGAACGACGGAGCAAGTAGGTTTCGTTCGGCCAGTCAGGCGACGTTCACTCTGAAAGACAAGGATACTGCAGAGTCCTCACCCAAAGAGTGCATATGCTAGGCGTGCTGTATTTATTTCTTGCCGATTCACATAGTGTACGACGTTGTCCATGCGTTTACGGGGCCGCAGATCACGAGATGTGCTTCCAAGCCGTAGACTCGATCACAGCGAAACCAATCCGACTCAGTAGTGCAGCTTTGGTAGATAGATAGATCAACGTTATATAAGTAGATGTAGGTTTGAGAAGCGTCATAGTCGCGAAGTAGATGGTTGCTGGCACCATCTGGAGGGACTGAACGATACTAAAGAAAGGTTGCCTGCGGCGACGTTCGCTTTAACTCCCACCATCATGGCTCCCTTGCGTATAATTTACGACTCAACCCATTCAGGATTACTCACTCGCACCAGACACCTAATATATGCTGATGTAATGCATATAGCTAGCTACACATGCACACAAGGACACACATGCACACAAGGGCACATAGTACGCATATAAGGTGAACTGAATGAACAAAAGCACAATGAACTATCATCTACAGCGGCACACACTTGGACGTGTTTACTCACACCCTACTATGAGAACGCCCAAGCTTATATAGCAATGAATTTCGACTGACCTTAGTGGCACAGGTTACAAGTAAGTTTTTGTGCACTTTTTTTTAAGGTTTTCTGGCATTACTAAACATGCGCCTACGTAAATATGTTGTATGTGATGCTTAGACACACGGAACTTTATAGGCGGTTGAACAATAATGAACGGAATAATTACTAGAGCTTATCTGGTTTTCGCGAAAACGATTACCTCAAGCCATGCATGGAATGCCCATGGTATTCCGAACGCTGCGCCATCTCTCGACCACTGCCACAGTGATTTTTTTTTCTTGAAGCCTCCGAGAAAGCAAACGCTTGCCGCGCGCTAGCAATTTCGGAGGTCACGTCTTTTTTTTTTTTATTCTTCCACTTGTTACTCGAACAGGGCGCATAATGCAGACCAGACTTAATCTCCGTCGTGGTAGGTGTCCTGTGGTCGCGTCGACCTCGTTTAGTTGTTTCAAGTTAACGTACGTTTGCTTATATTCTTTTTACGTGCTTACCACAAGTGTGACCGTCAGCCATAGATACAGTATACCACTGGCCCTTCAATGGAAATGTTTTTGATGCGGTAACGGCCATCCTAGCAGTGTATACGTACGTTACAACGTGGGTCTTGCGAGAGAAATGACCGATGACCTCGCATCCGACGGTATTTTTTCGTGAGCGATAGCAGTGGCTGTTGGCGTCGCGGCAGCTCTATTACTTGAGTGGAGGAACTAGCGCTGCAGTGCGCAAATTTACTATAACGTTATAACATGCTGTGCCTAGATACTTTTCTGCTTCAGATGCTTCTCGCGATTTGCCTCGCGTGTCAACCTGCAATCATAGTGCGTGCCACAATTTTGTTGTTAGCGCTGTGGTTACTATTACTCTGGATTAGGAATACTCTTTTCACAAAGGTGAGTGAGTGTTAGTACTTATCTGCTGTGCACAGCTGTTACTAGAAGGGCATTTTGTGCTGAGTTTCTCACGACAAAGGAGAATCATGGACGAGAAGGGCATACTGCACGCGTGCATAATTCCGTCTTAACTCTTAGTGCTGGCATGGGCAGTTCAAAACGCACGCGATTAAGAATTGGGTTTAACTGACAGAATTCATTAGTTTACTTTTCACAAAAGCACAGCTACGATGAAGTTTAAAACGTTTCTGATGGTTGTAACTTATTCTGGTTAATAAGCGCTCGGTGAAACTTCGCAGCCTGTTTCCCTTCGTGCTTTCACCTGCTGTGGTAGCATAGCCTTATTGGGTGTCGTGTGACTATGCTGGAGGACGGACGTTCGACTTCCGGCCACGGCGGCCATATTCGAATGGGGTAAACTGCAAAGAACATCCATATGGCAGTAGCGGCACGTATAACTCTATCAATTGTATATGATCGTGCTTTCGCGCGTGGACTGTACAGTGGTATCAGGTTTCCTAGAATGTTGCAAAAATTAGGTGTGATGCTTTTTTATGCACCTCGTTGCATTCATGAGTGCTTTGGTGCTGTGCGAAACTAAAAATGTATGGGCTTACCAAGTATGTCGACACCGAAAAAATCTATTATTTGCGTACAGTATAAGGTCATCGATAAAGCAAGACTGCTTGAGAAGCGGAGCTCCTTCTATTCGTGACAAATAGGTAGTATGAAACAATACGAGACACACACAGAAGTGTGCGGAACATCGTGCGTGTGCCTGGCGATAAAAAAGAGAGGCTTTTACTCTACAGCAATAAAAGAAAACAAAAAAAACGTCACTCGCACATTGCTTGCATCAATCTTAAGTAAAAGCAATCGCTCACAACTGGCCGCGGCCGGCTAGGCTCAAGTGCGCGTGCGCACGCGCAAGACCCCCGTGATTGAGGAGAAACTTGAACACTGAAAGAGGAACGTTGCTATTTTGGTCCTTGCCGCGAAAGGGCGCTATGGGTAAAGCGCCCGAAAGGGAGGAAGTCGCTGCGCCGAAGGAGGAACGGAGCCTGTTTCTCCATTCTCGCTTCCCTTTTCTTTTTAGAGTGTAGGAACAAGGCAAAAGTAAATGCTTCTCAATGCATGCGCGCCTTACGACTTTGCATGGTAGTTCTTCAGGAAGTCTTCGGCGCTCCGAGTGTTGTCTCCTTCCTGACGCCACGACCGATTGATTTGTGGAGTTTAACGTCCCAAAACCACGATATGATTATGAGAGGTGCCGTAGTGGAGGGCTCCGGAAATTTCGACCACCTGGGGTTGTTTAACGTGCACCCAAATTTGAGCACACGGGCCTAGAACATTTCCGCTTCCATCGCAAAAGCAGCCGCCGCAGCCGGGATTCGATCCCGCGACCTGCGGGTCAGCATCCGAGTATCTTAGCCACTAGACCACTGCTAAAGTGAGCTAGAATAGGGTAGTGGGTTCACTCGCCGGCCGGCGCCATGCATTGCGGTGACGCCGCCAATGTCACACAAACGTGCTTCGGCACACCTCCGCGGCATGGCGCCACCACCGCATTAAATATAGCGAGCGTTGGCACTGGGGCAGTTGCTGCCTGTTTGGAGTGGCGGTCGGTGTGTGCGAGTTTTGTTACTTTGAGAACTCGTCGCGCTTTGCATCCTCAATCCCCTAGGTTCTTCAGCGAAAAGTGATGTGGCCTGACAAGCAGTGACCCTCAAACGAGGTTAAAATGCTTCCGCTGCGGCAAAACCACTGTTTTGCGCCAGGCTGTCATACAGGTTACGTCCACGTGAAGGCCAGCAAGAAGCCGTCCGTCTTTGTTCGGCGTTCCGAAGGATGCAGCCCTGAAGAAGAAATGGGAAAGAAATTTGCATCGAGCGGACAAAACCCTAAACGAAGCATCTGCCCCCCGCAGGGGCGCCTGCGTAAGTAGGCGTTTGGTGTGTAGCGACACCACGGACCCGAGCTAACGGGGGAGTTTCTACTCCCTCCCACGCCTAGCCGTGCGTGGCTTTGCCGTGTCCGGGGAAAAGGGGATCCTGGGGGTTGAGCTGACGCTGGGTGATTGGACCTTTAAGGCCCCCCGGCAGAGGCAACACACCCCTTTGGCCCCGGCTTCACGTAGACGGCACCCCTGGGCTGACCCACCCAGGGGAAATCGGCAGTCGCCTTTTCCTATCTCTCTCTCCCTACATCTTCGTCTTTATCTCTTACTGTTTATCTGTCCTGTCTTCTACTCTCTTCTGTTTACTTCCAAACTTCCTGGCGGCGAGGGTTAACCCTGTGCAAATAGCCTACCTTGGTCTAGGCGCATTGGGTTATAGTTGCGTTGTACGGCTGGCGTCTGCAGGTTTTAGCATCCACAAACTTGTAGCGTCCCCTTGTTGGGCTCCGTGGTGGGTGGCCGCCAACGCTTCTGAAGAAAATTAAACTGGCATGCATAGAGCATTTCCCTTATTAAATGATCGTACCGCCTTAAAGCGTGTACGCACCGAAGACTTAGGCTTTTTCAACCGATCAAGTGAAAACTTCCCTCATTTTCATGTTATACATAGTGAGATAAGCATCAAGCAAGCCAGAACCGTATCACCCTTTGTAGTAGCCAGATGTCTCACAGAAACTCTTGGAGCCGGGTACAAAGTTACCAAAATGGCCAGCGGAGACCTCCTCCTCGAAGTTCGAGAAAAAGAACAGTTTGAAAAGCTACAGAGTCTATCAACTTTTGGTGACACTCCCATCACTGTAACGCCACACAGATCGATGAACACAACCCGTGGAGTAGTTTCTGATGCTGATTTGCTCAGCTTGACTGAAGAGGAACTTCTGGAGGGGTGGAAGAGTCAGAATGTGACCAATGTACAAAGGATCACCATTAGAAGAGACAACAAGGTAACACCAACGAAACACCTGATACTCACGTTCGCTTCCAGTAATCTGCCAGAAAGTATTCAAACAGGGTACACAAAGACGTCGATCAGACCATACATACCTAACCCACGTCGTTGTTTCAAATGCCAGAAGTATGGCCACGGCTCACAAAGCTGTCGTGGTCACCAAACTTGTGCACAATGTGGAGTGTCAGGCCACAACTCTGACAATTGCGAAGAACCATCACACTGTGTGAACTGTGGCGGAAATCATGCCGCATACTCACGGTCTTGCTCATTTTGGAAAAAAGAAAAAGAAATTATCACATTGAAAATTAAAGAAAACATCACATTCAAGGAAGCAAGACGAAGAGTGTCGCCATTTTATGGCGCTACATATGCTGATGCGGCGCGTCAGGGGGCAACGCCGCACCAGCCCTCGTCACTCCTTCGGCCAGCGCAGAGCGAGCCGACTGTTGTGGCACCTGCCCCCAAGGCGGCAGTAGTTCAGTCTACTCCGCCGCCTAGCAAATTGAGGCCGGAGACTCCAGGGTCCTCTGGCCTCAAGGCCTCTCCTCACCAGGCGAGGCCTAAAATCCGAACCACCAGCTCGCATGTGCGGGCAACCAGTGCCTCTGGGGAGGCAATGGATACAACGGTACCCTTGGTACCAAAAGAGCGGCGCGGCTCCTTGGAGCGCGTTAAGAAAAATAAAAAACCAATAACGGGGCCGGACGACCGTCCTGCCACCTGAATTAACGAGCTCACTCCAACACAGGATACTCTCTGTACACACAGCAGTATCTCTCTTGTTTAAATATGCAGACAGAAATATTACAATGGAACATCCGAGGCCTTCTTCGAAACCTCGATGACTTGCAAGAACTCCTCCATGAACACAATCCAAGAGTGCTGTGTGTACAGGAGACACACTTAAAACGAACTAACACAAACTTTTTACGTAACTACATAATCTGCCGAAAGGATAGAGATGATGCCATGCTACCATCCGGTGGTGTAGCGGTTATAGTAAGTCAAGGTATAGCATGCACACAATTACCCCTTCAAACTTCCCTCGAGGCGGTGGCTGTCCGAGCAGTTATTCTAAACAAACTTGTCACTGTTTGCTCTTTGTACATACCACCACACCACCGTCTCGAAAAACTTCAATTCCAGTCTTTAATCGACGAACTACCTGAACCTTATCTGGTCCTTGGGGACCTGAACGCACATAATGGTCTGTGGGGTGACTCTCGCTGTGATGCCCGAGGTCGTCTCATTGAACAATTCCTCATTTCATCGGGTGCTTGTCTGTTGGATAGGAAAGAGGCAACATACTATAACCTTGCCAACAAAACTTACTCTTCCATAGACCTCAGTATCGCATCTCCTTCACTTGTACCATTACTTCAGTGGAAAGTCATAAATAATCCATACGGAAGTGACCATTTCCCTTTAGTTTTGAGTACACCAATAATAAATGAATGTCCTCCACATGTTCCCAAATGGCTGGTAAACAAAGCCAACTGGGAACGATTTCAAAAGCTTACTCACCTAAATTGGACTGACATATGCGGGTTAGGCATAGATGAAGCTGTGCAGTACTTCACGGCTTTTCTTACTGACGCAGCAACCAAGTGCATTCCACAAACATCTGGACTGCCCGGCAAACGACACGTTCCGTGGTGGAACACTGAGTGCCAGAATGCGCGAAAGGAACAGAACAGGGCATGGAGGTTGCTGCGGAACTCGCCGACAGCGGAAAACCTTGAGAGCTTTAGAAAAATAAAATCTCGAGGCAGGAGAACGCGTCGGCAGGCCAGAAAAGAAAGCTGGCACAAGTTTTTATCGGGGATAAATTCATATACACAAGAGGCTAAAGTCTGGAACATGGTTCGTAGGGTAGCAGGAAGACAAGTACACTCACTCCCACTCGTAAACACACAAGGTGATAGCCTGGAAGATCAAGCGAACTTCCTCGGTGCACACTACGAGCAGGTGTCTAGCTCGTCACACTACACTGAAGCTTTCCAAAGACACAAAGCAAAGATAGAAAAGCAGAAACTAGAATCCAAGTGCACAAATTACGAGGAATACAACCAACCTTTCAACTTAGCTGAGCTACAAACATCACGAAACTCCTGCAATAATTCCGCTCCAGGCTACGACCGTGTCACATATGAAATGTTGAAAAACTTGCCGCTCGAAACGCGAAAAACTTTACTCTCTCTATACAATGCTATCTGGCTTTCAGGTACGATCCCTGCTTCTTGGAAAGAGGCTATTGTTATCCCTATTTTGAAACGGGGCAAGGACCCTTCCTCAGTTTCAAGTTATAGGCCCATTGCACTAACCAGCTGCGTTTGTAAACTTTTTGAAAAAATGATAAACCGCCGACTTTTACATTTCCTTGAAACACACAATCTGCTCGACCAATTTCAGTGTATTTCAGTGTGGGTTTCGGGAAGGTAGATCCACCACCGACCATCTGGTGCGTATCGAGGCACAGATCCGAGACGCTTTTGTCCACAAACAATACTTCCTCTCAGTGTTTCTCGATATCGAGAAGGCTTACGACACAACATGGCGTTTTGGGATAATAAGAGACTTGTCTCACCTGGGTGTGCGCGGTAGAATGCTCTCCACAATCGAGAGTTACTTGTCCAATCGAAAATTCCGCGTCCGTGTGGGCAGTACTCTCTCCCAAATATTTGTGCAAGAAACGGGAGTACCGCAAGGTGGTGTACTTAGTTGTACACTTTTTATTATAAAAATGAATTCCTTGCACCTGTCCATCCCCCGCAACATGTTCTATTCCACATATGTCGATGACGTCCAGCTTGGCTTTAAGTCATGCAACCTAGCAATGTGTGAGCGACAGGTTCAGTTAGGTTTAAACAAGGTCTCCAAATGGGCAGAGGAAAACGGATTCCGGCTGAACCCAGGAAAAAGCACGTGTGTCTTGTTCTCTCGAAAGAGAGGCATGCACTCAGAACCTGACATTCGACTGAACGGGCAACGTCTGTCCGTCAAAGCCGAGCATAAATTCTTAGGCTTAATCTTGGACAACAAGTTGACCTTCGTACCACACATAAAGTATTTAAAAACAAAATGTTTAAAAGCCATGAATGTTATAAAAGTGTTGTCACGTACTACGTGGGGTAGTGATAGGCAATGCCTCATGAACCTCTATAGAAGCCTTATTCGTACCCGCTTAGATTATGGGGCCCTTGTCTATCAGTCTGCCACTCAAAGTGCCTTGAAAATGCTGGACCCCGTGCACCATTTGGGCATCCGCCTTTCTACGGGTGCTTTTCGCACCAGCCCCGTAGAAAGCCTTTACGTTGAGTCAAATGAGTGGTCGCTTAATCTGCAAAGAACCTACATGTCCTTTGTATATTTCCTTAAGGTGAAAGCAGACAAGAGGCACCCCTCATACACTACTATTAATGACTTGTCGAGCTCCATTCTTTTTCAAAACAGGCCTTCAATGAGGCAGCCCTTCTCAGTTCGCCTGAAGGGTCTAGCTGAGGACACTGGAGTGTCACTGGAACACAGTTTAATGGCTCCTGTAGCATACCCGCCACCGTGGCAGTGGCAGACTATAGATTGCGATGTGTCTTTTTTAGAAGTTACTAAACATGCGCCTATTGTCCATATTCGAACATACTTCTTGGAGCTTCAACACAAATACACACGTCCTGAGTTTTTTACAGATGCCTCTAAGTCTAACTCCTCTGTGTCCTACGCTGCTGTTGGCCCTTCCTTTTCGGATGCTGGCCCTCTACATCCAGGCACAAGTATCTTCACCGCGGAAGCTTACGCGATACTTGTGGCAGCTAAACACATCAAACAATCACAAATACAAAAAGCAGTAATTTATACAGACTCCCTCAGTGTGGTAACGGCTCTGCACAGTCTTAAAAAACAAAAAAACCCTGTCCTTGTCTCACTTTACTCCATTTTGTGCACACTCTACACACACAAACAACATGTTGTAGTGTGCTGGGTGCCAGGGCACCGTGAGATTCAAGGCAACGTGAGGGCGGATCAGCTCGCTGCATCCGTCCATGAGAGCACCGCCATTACATCTATATCAATCCCGGCCCTTGATCTTAAGCCGTCTCTCAAACGAAACCTCAGGGACTACTGGCAGAGCAAGTGGGATACACACACACAAAACAAACTACACGTTATCAAGCCACACCTTGGCCATTGGCCACCAGTATCAAAATCACGTCTAACAGAGGTAACACTAACAAGACTCAGGATAGGACACACATACACGACAGACACACATCTTTTATCCGGTGGTGATCCACCATTGTGTGATAAATGTGGTGAGACATTAACAGTTCTTCACGTTTTAATTCAATGTAAACATTTAGACACTCTAAGAAGACAACACTTTCCACTATCCTACCGACAACATATACCTTTACACCCTGCAATGTTCGTCGGTAGGGAACCGCTTTTTAGTCACAAATCATTATTAGCGTTTTTAAAGGAAATTCATAATTTTCACATCATATACCCGGGCATACCGTAGCACGACCTCTCTAGAGAGGTTTTTGCTGCGGTGGCTACACAGGAAAGCACTTGCCTCACGGCCCTTGGACGCAAGGGTATGAACGAGTGAGGCACTTGTGCTAATGCCATACATATCCACCATTGTCTTATTACCACCAACTTTTGTCATCATTCACACCACACACATCTTTCACGGCATGTTCATCATTTTATTACTTGTATGTTCTTACCCGCCTTATCGCGAGGAATTTCATGGCCCTTATACAGCCGCTTATCACAATCATTGTCCATATTTTTAGTAAAATGAAATGGCGCTCTTTGGCCAACAAATGGCTCTTGCGCCAAAAAACACCATATATCATCATCATCAAAACCACTGTTTTGCGCCAGGCTGTCATACAGGTTACGTCCACGTGAAGGCCAGCAAGAAGCCGTCCGTCTTTGTTCGGCGTTCCGAAGGATGCAGCCCTGAAGAAGAAATGGGAAAGAAATTCGCATCGAGCGGACAAAACCCTAAACGAAGCATCTGCCCCCCGCAGGGGCGCCTGCGTAAGTAGGCGTTTGGTGTGTAGCGACACCACGGACCCGAGCTAACGGGGGAGTTTCTACTCCCTCCCACGCCTAGCCGTGCGTGGCTTTGCCGTGTCCGGGGAAAAGGGGATCTCTGGGGTTGAGCTGACGCTGGGTGATTGGACCTTTAAGGCCCCCCGGCAGAGGCAACACACCCCTTTGGCCCCGGCTTCACGTAGACGGCACCCCTGGGCTGACCCACACAGGGGAAATCGGCAGTCGACTTTTTCTATCTCTCTCTGCCTACATCTTCGTCTTTATCTCTCACTATCTATCTGTCCTGTCTTCTACTCTCTTCTGTTTACTTCCAATTTTCCTGGCGGCAAGGGTTAACCCTGTGCAAATAGCCTACCTTGGTCTAGGCGCATTGGGTTATGGCAGTGTTGTACGGCTGACGTCTGCAAGCTTTCAGCACCTGTAAACTTGCAGTGTCCCCTTGTTGGGCTCCGTGGTGGGTGGCTGCCAACGCTGCTGAACAAAAATAAGACCGGCATGCATGGCGCATTCCCTCTACTATCTGACCGTACCGGCCTAAAGCGGGTACGCACCGACGACATAAATCTCTTCAACCAGCCAACAGAAACTTTTCCCCATTTCCACGTCATTCACTGTGAAAAAACTGAAAAGCAAGCCAGGACCGTCTCTCCTTTCTTAGTTTCTAGATGTCTTACTGAAACTCTTGGCACAGGATACAAGGTAACTAAAATGGCTAGTGGAGACCTTCTCCTCGAAATCCGTGACAAAGAACAATTTAAAAAGCTAGACCGTCTCTCAGATTTCGGTGGCATACCAATAACCGTAACACCACATAGATCAATGAACACAACTCGCGGAGTGGTATCTGACATGGACTTACTTGACTTGACTGAGACTGAACTTTTGGAGGGGTGGAAGAGCCAAAATGTCACTAATGTACAGAGAATCATCATCAGAAGAGATAATAAGGAAACACCGACAAAACACTTAATACTTACATTTGCATCCAGTAAACTACCGGAATCAATTCAAACAGGGTACACAAAGACATCTATCAGGCCGTACATCCCAAACCCTCGTCGTTGCTTCCAATGCCAGAGGTATGGCCATGGCTCTAAAACCTGTCGTGGTCGCCAGACTTGTGCACAATGTGGAGTCTTAGGCCACGTGTCTGAAAACTGCAAACAACCGCCACACTGTGTAAACTGCGAAGGAAACCATGCCGCATATTCACGCTCCTGCACATACTGGAAAAAAGAAAAAGAAATAATTACGTTGAAGGTGAAAGAGAACATTACATTTAAGGAAGCACGGCGAAGAGTCGCTCCATTCTATGGACCTACATACGCTGATGCGGCGCGTCAGGGGGCACCGCCACACCAGCCCTCGCCACCCCTCTGGCCCGCGCATACCGAGCCGGCGGTTGCGGCACCGGCCCCCAAGGCGGCTGTAGCCCAGGCTACACCGCCTACTCCCAAACAGAGACCGGAGACTCCAGAGTCTTCGGGTCTCAAGGCCTCCCCTCACCAGACGAGGCCCAAAATCCGAACTAACAGCCCGCATGTGCGGGCATCCAGTGCCTCCGAGGAGGCAATGGATACGTCGGCACCCTTGGTGCCGAAAGAGCGGCGTGGCTCCTTGGAGCGCGCCAAAAAACAAAAAAGCAAATAACAGGGCCTGGTGATGGCCCTGTTAAGTAAACTCAAACTCCCCGTCTAAACAGCCACTCGCTTTTCGTACACACAGCACTATTTCACATTCACCATGAACACTCAAATTATACAATGGAACGTCAGGGGCCTTCTCAGAAACCTTGACGACATCCAAGAACTCTTACATGAACACTTGCCAAAAGTGCTGTGTGTACAAGAAACACACCTCAATTTAAAACGCACAAATTTTCTTCGCAAATACGTTATTTTCCGAAAAGACCGTATTGATGCTATGACATCATCCGGAGGTGTTGCCATCATAGTGAATCAAGGAATAGCATGCACACACTTACAACTCCAAACACCCCTTGAGGCAGTGGCTGTTCGAGCGGTTCTTTTTGATAAACTGATCACAATCTGCACTATTTACATTCCTCCTAGCTATCACCTTCAAAAACGCCATTTACACTCTCTAATTGATGAACTTCCGGAGCCTTATGTTCTCCTTGGAGACTTTAATGCGCATAGCAGGCTATGGGGTGACTCTCGGTATGACGCGCGAGGTCGACTGATGGAACAGTTCCTTATCTCGTCGAGCGCGTGTCTCCTAAATCGAAAAGAACCAACCTATTATAACCTCGCTAATAACACCTACTCCTCCATAGACCTGAGCATAGTATCTCCATCTCTTGTGCCTCTACTCCAGTGGAAAGTCGTCAGTAATCTGTACGGAAGTGACCACTTCCCCATAGTTGAGCACAACGACAGTAACTGAGTGTCCACCACGTGTTCTCAAGTGGCTCATAAACAGAGCCGACTGGGAACAGTTTCATACTATCGCTTGTCTAGGTTGGAATGACATCTGTACTTTGAACATTGATGTTGCTGTGAACTACTTCACAGCGTTTTTGATTGATGCTGCAACAAAATGCATCTCACAAACAAATGGACACCCTGGAAAATGATGTGTGCCATGGTGGAACTCTGAAAGCCGAAACGCGCGCAAACAGCAAAACAGAGCTTGGAGGCTGCTTCGGAACTCATTGACAGCCGAAAATCTTGAAACCTTCAAGAAAATAAAGTCTCAAGGCAGGAGAACGCGTCGGCAGGCCAGAAGAGAAAGCTGGCAGAAGTTTTTATCAGGGGTTATTTCATACACACAGGAGGCTAAAGTCTGGAACATGGTCGGTAGGATAGCAGGAAAACAAGTACACACACTTCCACTCGTAAACACTCAGGGTGATACCTTAGAAGATCAGGCAAACTTCCTCGGTGCACACTTCGAACAGGTATCCAGCTCGTCCCACTATACTGACACTTTCCAAAAATACAGAACAAGAATAGAAAAGCAGAAACTCGAACACAAATCCACTAGATACGAGGCATATAACCAAGCTTTCAATCTAGCTGAGCTCCAAACATCTCTACACTCCTGCAGTACTTCTGCCCCAGGTTCTGACCGTGTGTGTATGAAATGTTAAAAAACCTCCAAACGAAACCCGAAAAACCTTACTTGTTTGTACAATGCTATTTGGTTCTTCTGGCACTATTCCTACCTCCTGGAAAGAGGGCTATTGTTATTCCATTTTGAAAGAGGGCAAGGACCCTTCTTTACCCTCGAGTTATAGGCCTATAGCACTTACAAGCTGCTTGTGCAAAGTCTCGAAAAAATGATAAACTGCCGACTTGTACATTTTCTTGAAACAAATAATTTGCTCGACCCATTTTCAGTGCGGGTTTCGAGAAAGTAGATCCACCCAGACCACCTTGTTCGTATCGAGGCACTGATCAGAGACGCGTTCGTCCATAAACAATATTTTCTCTCTGTGTTCCTCGATATCGAAAAGGCTTATGATACTACATGGCGTTACGGAATTCTAAGAGACCTGTCCCACCTTGGTGTGCGCGGAAGAATGTTTCATATAATCGAAAGTTACCTGTCAAACCGGACATTCCGTGTCCGTCTGGGCAGTGTGCTCTCTCAAACATTTGTCCAGGAAACAGGCGTGCCACAAGGTGGCGTGCTTAGTTGCACACTTTTTATTATCAAAATGAATTCCTTGCACCTTTCCATCCCCCGCAACATGTTCTATTCCACATATGTCGATGACGTCCAGCTTGGCTTTAAGTCATGCAACCTAGCAATGTGTGAGCGACAGGTTCAGTTAGGTTTAAACAAGGTCTCCAAATGGGTAGAGGAAAACAGATTCCGGCTGAACCCAGGAAAAAGCACGTGTGTCTTGTTCTCCCGAAAGAGAGGCATGCACTCAGAACCCGACATTGAATTGAACGGCCAACGTCTTTCGGTGAATGCGGAGCATAAATTCCTAGGCTTAATCTCGGACAACAAGTTGACCTTCGTACCACACATAAAGTATTTAAAAACAAAATGTTTAAAAGCCATGAATGCTATAAAAGTGTTGTCACGTACTACGTGGGGTAGTGATAGGCAATGCCTCATGAACCTCTATAGAAGCCTTATTCGTATCCGCTTAGATTATGGGGCCGTTGTCTATCAGTCTGCCACTCAAAGTGCCTTGAAAATGCTGGACCCCGTGCACCATTTGGGCATCCGCCTTTCTACGGGTGCTTTTCGCACCAGCCCTGTAGAAAGCCTTTACGTTGAGTCAAATGAGTGGTCGCTTCATCTGCAAAGAACCTACATGTCCTTTGTATATTTCCTTAAGGTGAAAGCAGACAAGAGGCACCCCTCATACTCTACTATTAATGACTTGGCGAGCTCCATTCTTTTTCAAAACAGGCCTTCAATGAGGCAGCCCTTCTCAGTTCGCCTGAAGGGTATAGCTGAGGACACTGGAGTGTCACTAGAACACAGTTTAATGGCTCCTGTAGCATACCCGCCACCGTGGCAGTGGCAGACTATAGACTGCGATATGTCTTTCCTAGAGGTTACAAAACATGCACCTGTTGCCCATATCCGAACATACTTTCTGGAACTTCAACACAAATACACACGTCCTGAGTTCTTCACAGATGCCTCCAAGACTAACTCCTCCGTGTCCTACGCTGCTGTCGGCCCATCCTTTTCGGATGCTGGCCCTCTACATCCACGCACAAGTATCTTCACAGCGGAAGCTTACGCGATACTGGTGGCAGCTAAACACATCAAACAATTACAAATACAAAAAGCAGTAATTTATACAGACTCCCTCAGTGTGGTAACGGCTCTGCACAGTCTTGAAAAGCAAAAAAAAAACCCAGTCCTTGTCTCACTTTACTCCATTTTGTGCACACTCTACACACACAAACAACATGTTGTAGTGTGCTGGGTGCCAGGGCACCGTGAGATCCAAGGCAACGTGAGGGCGGATCAGCTCGCTGCATCCGTTCATGAGAGCACCGCCATTACATCTATATCAATCCCGGCCCTCGATCTTAAGCCGTCCCTCAAACGAAACCTCAGGGACTACTGGCAGAGCAAGTGGAATACACATACACAAAACAAACTACACGTTATCAAGCCACACCTTTGCCATTGGCCACCAGTATCAAAATCACGTCTAACAGAGGTAACACTAACAAGACTCAGGATAGGACACACATACACGACACACACACATCTTTTGTCGGGTGGTGATCCACCATTGTGTGATAAATGTGGTGAGGCATTAACAGTTCTTCACGTTTTAATTCAATGTGAACATTTAGACACTCTAAGAAGACAACACTTCCCACTATCCTACCGACAACATATACCTTTACACCCTGCAATGTTCGTCGGTAGGGAACCGCTTTTTAGTCACAAATCATTATTAGCGTTTTTAAAGGAAATTCATAATTTTCGTATCATATACCCGGGCATACCGTAGCACGACCTCTCTAGAGAGGTTTTTGCTGCGGTGGCTACACAGGAAAGCACTTGCCTCACGGCCCTTGGACGCAAGGGTATGAACGAGTGAGGCACTTGTGCTAATGCCATACATATCCACCATCGTCTTATTATCACCAACTTTTGTCATCATTTACACCACACACATCTTTCACGGCATGGTCATCATTTTATTACTTCTATGTTCTTACCCGCCTTATCGCGAGGAATTTTGTGGCCCTTATACAGCCGCTTATCACAATCATTGTCCATATTTTTAGTAAGATGAAATGGCGCTTTTTGGCCATCAAATGGCCCTTCCGCCAAAAACACAATATATCAAAATCAAAGCATCTGCCGTGTGTGACCTTCATTTTCAGCCGAAGTATGTGCTACGGGACTACGTGCATATAATCTACGTTACTGTACTACGTGTGACTATAACCAGTGTGCTAGAAATGATTTCTTATTTGATAGGGAAAGTGGCATTTAAATACGTAATGACATCAAAGACCAGCCAAGACCCATTAGAAAATTTATTTGGTATTATACGTCAGTCATCCGGCAGCAACGACCACCCCACGCCAACTCAGTTTTTGCTAACCATTACTTGTCTGTCATTCTATGGTCTCGTGAAAACAGTTAGCTAGGGGAATCGTGACCAAGGCGAGCTAGCTTCATTGCTGAAGATCAATGCTGCTACTGACACACTGCCACAAGACGATTCACTTGGCAGTGCCATCGCTGTGAATGAGTCTATAGTGCCAGCACCTATTGACCACAACCAGCATATTGCTAGAAGTGTTTCGAGGCTGATCTTTTATGTTGCTGTCTATATTGCGCGAAAGTGTCATTAAAACAAACTGCGAAGTTTGCATAACACTACTCACGATGCCAACTGAAGGAGAAGATTTTCAGCTCACTTGTCTAATTACCTTTCGTAACAAAGGTGGACTGTTGTATCCATCTAGCCACCTGTACAGTTTTGTGAGCAAGCTAGAAAACATGTTTACAGAGTGCTTTTCTTGCTACAAGTTGCATTCTGACAGCATTTTGGATGTATATACAATCGTGAAAGAAAAGTTTTCCCAAGAAGTTGGGTGCGCACAACATGCCCCTGGCCTCTCAAAAGACGTAATCAGCTTTTATATTGTTACGCGGTTTTGTGAAAGGCATTCATTCTGATAGAACCGAGAAGCGGAAAAAGGCAAAGCATCTTAAGTTGAGCCGCTGCTTCTGAAGAAGAAATATCCAGTAAGCAACTGTGCCCAATATATATCTGATGAATGAATTTTCATGTACTTGTGCCCAGTACTTGGGGAGAGTGGCTCCCTGCTTTTCTTATCTGTGGATTTTCACAGTCTTTACATAGGAATAATCAGTGCAGAAATAGCCAAATTACAGAGCCAAGATAATGGAGATTTGCAGAAAGAATGAGCAGCTGAAAATTTTTAAATGCTGTGAAATGTATAACATTAAGAGCTCGTGGTAAACTTCCGAGTGTGTGCCAAGGTCAGCATCACTAATAATTTCACATGCTCGTAAAAAGCGTGCGTGACGAAAGTAGGGCCCGATAAATGCAAAGAATCCAGTTTACAATTGATAGCCGCGCAACGTAAGCTTTGAAAAGTTCGCCATCACTGCTTATCACTTGTAAAAGAATTTATATGCATCTCATGTTTGCACAGCATCCCTTGCATGCATCGAGTTCTGCATGCAGTTCAATCGCGCAAGTTACGCCGACAAAGTTAATGAAAAGAATGTTTTCTACAGCTTTATTCGCACGAGTACTGGCGGTATTCGGTGTGTTTCATTTAACATCAAATAACGAGCTAACAGTTTAGCTGCATACACCATGCTACAGTGTTCTAAATGGTTACCTACGCGCACATGTACGCCAACGGCCTACGCACCTAGCTCCACACTGGTTTTCTTTCTTTATTTTTATTGTCTTAGCGACATCAGCATCACCGTTTACACTGCCGATATTCGCGCGCATTTCCGTCCAGTGCATGGGATACCAGCGCACAAAAAGCATGATTTCAATTGCGCACCAACGCCTCCGTTAAGCAGTGCCCTACATTGAAGCCGCTGGTGGCGCCACCACACGGGTGACATACCCGGCGTCAAGCAGGGGAACCCAGCAAGCCCACTACCTTATTCTAGCTCACTTTACCACCGCGGCGGTAACTGCCACTGCCAGATGGCGCTTGTGTCTAACGTGCCTCGATGCGCTCGTTCGCCTCCGCTACACGCTCGAGGCACTCTAACGCAGCGCCTCCAGAATATGCTCCATCGATTTTCTAGCGCAGAACACCAAATAAACGTTTTGTTCACTCTCTTCAGATGCAAGACTATCGCCTTTCGACTATATTTGCGGTGTAACATGCACATTTGGAACCATTTTTTTCATTCTGCCTGTCCCCTTTCGGTGTTTCTCTGCACGCGATTTCCGAGTTGAACTTGCCTTGCAAGTGCTGCGCCGTGCTCCCAACCGGGGTGCAGAAAATTGTTCGTTTCTTTAGATAATTGGCTCCTACCCACTTTGGGGGAATGGTTAGGCGACTTCTTCCAACCACTACCACCACCACCTTGGCATACCTGTACTTTTCCCATGCTTTTAGCCAATAAATAGCATAAATGCATTCTTTGAGTGAAATTTACTTATGGTAGCGATCTAATATTTACATAATCTACGAATAACAAATCTTAAAGTTAATCAAATATTTGAGGCACAAATGCACCGTTTCTTCAGTCACATTTCTTAAATGAATCACACACATTATATATATATATATTTATATATATATATATATATATAAATATATATATATATATATATATATATATATATATATAATATATATATATATATATATAGTATAAAAAGAGGTCGACAAACGTGCGAAAAAACACTAGTTTTACTAACGTTTCGGCAGGTGGGCCTGCCTTCGTCGGAGTGAATGGTTACACATGGCACACAGGGCACATATATAAGCCGCTTCTTTGCAAAGAAGCGGCTTATATATGTGCCCTGTGTGCCATGTGTAACCATTCACTCCGACGAAGGCAGGCCCACCTGCCGAAACGTTAGTAAAACTAGTGTTTTTTCGCACGTTTGTCGACCTCTTTTTATACTGCATTTTCCACCGGATCCATTGAATATCACCCCACCATATATATATATATATATATATATATATATATATATATATATATGACGCAGGAGGCGTGATGGCTGTACGATGAACCATTTATTTGTCTTCGTCTATCTCCTTCTCTACCATTCCACCACACCGTTTTCGTGTGGTTCGTCACACGCTTCCCCCCGAGAGAGACGTAGATGCAGGGGCGGATGATATCGTTTAAGTCTCCCGATATGAACGATGTCAGTCTGGCGACCGAGTGGAGCCACGCTGCGGTCGATCTCGTAGTTAACTGCCGAAATCTTGCGTATGATCGTATAGGGTCCTTCCATGATTGCGCTGAGTTTGCCGCGGTTCGGGTGCCAGGGTGTTTCATATAGAACAAAGTCTCCCACTTGAAGCTCTAATGGAAGGAACTTCTTGTCATATATGATCTTTTTTTTCTCGTAATATGCTACTGAATTGCGGACTGCGTTTGTACGAGCTTCCTGCAGATTTTCGGTAACACCTGGAAGAAGATAGAGATATGATGGTGTGCCATACATAAGAAAGCAGGGTGGGTAGCCGGTGACTTCGTGAGGCGTTCTGTTGTACTCGTCGACAACGTCCGAGAGGAGACGCGGCCACGGTTTTCGGGGTTCACCGTTGATCTTGCATCGGAGGCGAGTAACGATCGTCTGATTAGTGCGCTCGTTTAGGCCATTACATTGCGGACGTTGTGAGCTTGTTAAAAGCTGATGAATATTGTTGTGCTTGAGGAACTGCTTAAATTTGCCGGCAGTGAATCCTGTGCTGCGGTCGGAAAGGAACTTCCGCGGCTTTCCAGCAGCGAAGAAACTCTTCAGGCAAGACATGTACGCGTCGCAAGTCTCATTCTTGTGTGCGAAAGCCCAGACATAACGGGTGGCATGATCAACGGCTAAGTGAATGAATCTTTTGGATGAGCCGTAGTTGCCAAAACCTCCGATAGTGTCCATGGCCAGAAGATCAAACGGTTGTTCCGCTGGTGGCAAAGACTCCAAGGTACCAAATCGTTTGTTCTTCGGTTTCTTGCAGCGCTGGCAGGTATCGCAGTGGCGTATGTACTCGCTCACGTCGGTGATGATGTCGGGCCAATAGTACTGTGGAGAAAGAAGCCGCAGCGTCTTCTTTACCCCGACATGACCAAAAGCGTCATGAGCTTTTTGGAGAAGAGAAAACCGGAGGGCAAAAGGCACATAGACTTTTCGTATTCCCCTGCGTGTCACTATACTCAGTCCGTTCTCAATGGTATGCTTTCCGGGTGGTTTGTCGTTGTCATGCTCTCGCAGTTGCTCAGCAGATAGGAGTTGAACTACCGGGCTTCGAAATAGTGCATCAGCGTCAATGTTGTCAATGCCTTTTTGGTGATGTTCACGTCGTACAGGGAGAGTTTCAAGGACCACCGGAAAAGTCGGCCTCGGGGATTCTTGATGCTTTTAAGCCATAGCAACGCTGCGTGATCTGTGATCACAGTGAAAGGTTTCCCGTGTAGATAGCAGTGCCATTTGTTGATGGCGTCAATAATTGCCAAACATTCGAGTTCTGTGATGGCGTAATTAATTTCGTGTTTTAGTAACTTTCGTGAATGGTATGCGATTGGGTGCTCTCTACCTTCATCATCAGCCTGCTTCAAGACGGCGCCGATACCTCTGTTGGATGCATCGCAGTATAACAGACAAGGCTTAGTGGCATCGTAGATGTTAGGGATGGGCTCTTCTGTCACGCATTTCTTGAGCTGAGTGAAAGCCAGTTCACACTCCGCATCCAAGTTCCAGGTGGCGTCTTTGCTGAGCAGGCGCGTCAGTGGGTGAGCGATTTGACTGAAGTGGTCGATGTATCGCCGGTAAACATTGACAGTGAGAAAACACTGCAACTCTTTAGGGCGTGATGGTGTCGGAAACCGTAGGCTTGCGTCCACGTTGCTTTGCTTAGGAGTGACGGTGCCATGCGAAACATTGTGTCCCAGGTACTCAATGGAGGTTCGAGCGAATTGATATTTTTTTTTTAATTTCAGCTTGACGCCTTTGCTTTTGAAAGCTTTCAAAACGCTCTCCAGATGCCTCAGATGGTCTGGAAACGTGTCAGAGTAGACGACAATGTCATCGAATTAATTCGTGACGTTCTGCAAACGGTGTTTTGCAAATACGAATTTGACAGCCCGTTATAAGGTGGCCGGAGCATTCTGAAGGCCAAAACGCATGACGAGCCACTCGTAGTGACCGGTACGTGTGACAAACACCGTTTTTGGAATGTCATCAGGGTGAATCTTCACGTGCCAGTAACCTGACGTTATGTCTAATGTCGAGAAGTACGTAGATTTCCCCAGAGAATCGAGAACGTCATCGATGCGAGGGATGGGCTGATAATCAGGCACCGTCAATTCGTTCAGCTTGCGGTAGTCGATGCAGAAGCGCGTGCGTCCTTCCCCTTTTTTCTCTGCCAGAAGTGCTGGCGCAGCATATGGGAAGGTAGATAGTCGTATGGCACCTTGCTTGAGAAGCTCATTGATCTGTCTGTCCATTTCAACGCTGTCAGTTTCTGAGCATCGATAGGGAGCTCTACGAATGGGAACATTGTTGTTGAGATGAATGCGATGCATTTCGCCGTTGATGCACCCAATGTCTGTCTGTGACTTGGAAAAAATGTCATCGTACTTGTGGATAAGCTGCTTCAATGCCAACTGTTGAGTTTTATTTAGATGTAGTACATCACAAACTTCAACACCTTGCAAAGACGCGCCGTTGTTAACTGTGGTTTGGTTCCGTGTACGAGAATGGAGGATGTATTTCCCTTGGCGTAGAGTCATAGTGTCAAGGTCCAGCGACAAGTTCAAGAGGCAAGTACTATCCAAGCCAAGAAGCAAGTTGCTCTTCATGCCTTGTAGAACATGTGCCTGAATTTCTCTTGTCACTTTTCCTATCTGTACCTTTAGATTAACGTGACCCAAAATTTTGGTAGATGATGTGACTTGTTGAACTGAGATGCATGAATTCCTGATTATTTGCAGGTGAAGTGCCTTCAGCATTTCGTCGCTAATACAGAATATCGTAGTTCCGGTATCAGGAGTGGCGCTGACAGGGTACCCGTTATTGAGGGCATGAAACTGAATTACATGAACTCTGGGTCGCCCTCCTCGTTTCCCTGGTTGGTGGAGAGGGCGAAAATGCTTGCGCGGAAATGTTTGCCAATTATCGTGGGCATTCATTATGCCAGTGCATCTGTCGGGGTAAGCCATCCATCGCGCAGTGTTTGCACGCGTGCACGGGTGTTCGTACCGGTGTATTACGTGGACGCTGACAAGTGTTGTCGCTTGTCACGTTAATCTGTGTATTCCGAGCTGGTGGAAAACGATGTAACTTCATTCTCTGCATGGTTGACTCTACACGATGTGCAGCTGTAAGCCATGCCTCTGGTGTAGACGAGGTAAGCTCTGCAAGCGCCATCTCCATATCTCCATATGCGCAGGAAAGCCGTCGATGAGCCCTGATATAAGGTGCGTGTCCGTTAGGTCGGCGAGGCGTCCGAGAGACATTTTTTCATTATAGTATTCCTTCAAGCTCTGGCCTGTTCGCAACCGGCAATGAATGAATTGGCGAAAAGGATCCGCGACGCCGCTCGTGAAGCGTCCCTTCATGCGTTCACATAAGCTCTCCCAAGACGCATCTGTGTCGAAAACCTTGGTGAGAAACCATCGGAAAGCCTCACCTTCAAGGTAATCGGAGAAGTAGCACAGCTTGTCTCACTCCGTCCATGCTGCGGCCGCAGTCCTCTCCTCAAAGAGCCGGAGCCACTTGTCAAAGGGGACGTCCGTAGATGCTCCCGAGTACTTCGGGATGTTGATGACTTTCTTGGATGTGGCCATGATGAAGGGCACGGTAGATCCTGTCGACTAGTGTGACGCAGGAAGCGTGATGGCTGTACGATGAACCATTTATTTGTCTTCGTCTTTCTCCTTCTCTACCATTCCACCACACCGTTCTCGTGTGGTTCGTCATATATATATATATATATATATATATATATATATATATATATATATTGTAGGCATTCATTAGGCACATCTACTTTCTTTACACATATCATCATGAGTGGTCGTCATCTTTATCTGCTGTGGGGACTTGGCTTGTCTGAGTTCTGTGCCTTGGGCGCGGTCGCTTCATCGTGTCTTCTGGGCCTAATGAAGGTTGCCTTCACCGTTACATCACAAGTGGTGGAGTGTGCTCTACGATCTTCCGTCCTCTCCTAGCCTGATCTGCCTCCTGGAGCTCCGCTCAGGCCGTCGTTTGTGCAAGGTGTCCGGTAACATGCCTCAGGACGAGCCAACCGGCGCTTCTGCGTCTACCTCCACGGCCCCGGCTAGCGCGGCCTATCCATCGTGGATTATCACCGCGCACCAGCGTGAGCCGCCCACATTCGCCGGACTTCGAGGTGAAGATGTGGATGATTGGTTGGACCAGTTCAATCGAGCAAGTTCCACTAACAACTGGGATGATCCTACCAAGCTTCGCCGTGTTTCTTTCTCTCTGACAGGCGTAGCGAAAACATGGTTTTTCAATCATGAAACAGACATTACGGACTGGACACGTTTCAAGCAACAGCTTCGCCAAATTTTCGGCACCCTGGGGGTTCGTTCAGCTCTCGCTAAGAAGACACTGTATGCTCGCAAGCAACAATGCGGTGAGTCTTACACACCCTACACAGAGGATGTGCTTGCTCTCTGTCACCGTTTCAACACGTCCATGTCTCAATCAGAGAGAGTTCGTCATCTATTGAAAGGGATCGGCACGGTCGCGTTCAAAGCCTTGGTCATTCAAAACCCGACTACAGTCGCTGACGTTTTTGCCACGTGCCAACGCCCAGAGAAACTTGAATCCCAACGGTTACCGCCGGACAGCGCTGAAAACACCACCCCGACTGATGCCTCGTTGCGTGCCATCATCCGGGTGATTATACGGGAAGAGCTGCAATCTTTCGGCCTCTCAATGACACCGAGTCCACCTCCCCCCTCCGACACTGTTTTGCGCGACGTTATCAAAGAGGAGTTGGCGTCCATGACTGGGCCAGCGTATGTAGGCTCTCCAGTACCTCGACCCCAGCCGACGTACGCACAAGTCCTCGCGGTATCACCACTCGTCGTACAACCGATACCCGCACACTCGACGCCTGTCCCGCTGGCTTCGTTGACTCCGAGTGCGCCTAGCCAACCCTTTCACCCACCGTGGCGGCCGCCTCGTCCGATCTGTTATTATTGCGGCTATCGGGGCCACATTGCACACGTCTGTCGGAAGCGTCAGCAGAACGAACGTCGTGGATTCGACACCTACGGACGGGATGATGGGACAAGCTGGTACGCTTTCCAACGTCGTCCTTATGATCCGCCCCTACGTCGCTCACCGTCTCCAACTGCGACATCTGAGCCAACCAGTTCTCACCGCTCTACTAGACGCCGCTCACCCTCACCCTTTCGCCGCTCCACGTCTCCATTGCGACCTGTCTCGCAATTCACGAACCAACCCCCGGAAAACTAACCTCTGCAGCTTTTGGAGGAAAAGCTGCATCGAACGAAAAGACAGAAATTATTCCAGTGCGTCCATATAATACGACATCTGTTTTAATAGAAGGTGTGTACGTCGACGCTTTAATAGACACTGGTGCTTGTTAATCTGTGATTTATCGTTCTTTGTGCTCACGTCTGCGAAAAGTCACCACCCCTTATGATGAGCCTACACTGCACGCTGCTCAAGGGGACGCCATTAGACCTGCTGCTATGTGCACCGCTCGTGTTTTCATAGCTGGTCTTCTTCATTTTGTGCAATTTGCTGTGCTGAGTACGTGTGCCCACCAGCTTATATAAGGCTGGGATTTGCTGTCTACGGAGAACGCTTCCATCTGCTGTCGCGAAAATGTTCATATGATGGAAACTGACTATGCCCTGTATGCGGATGACCAGCCCGTTCACTTGCTCGTTGCTGAAGATACCGAGCTACCACCTGGTCATCAGCGGATAGTTGCCATCACTTCTAATGTGATCGACTCTGGTGACGTGTTTGTCCAACCATCTGCACGCTGTCTCGCAAGAGGTATAGCCCTTGCTTCAGGTCTAGCGCGGTTCCACAATGGCTCCGGACTTCTGCACGCTACAAACCAGGCTTCTGAGAAAATTCTCATTCCTAAAGGCACCACAATGGCTTGCGTTTCTGAATCTCAACCTGTCTGTGTTGTTCCGCTTATGCCAGCGTGTTCTGACCTTCCTTCTATCGGACGTTCATCAAGCGTTTCTGTTCTTGCTGCGACTATTAGTTCAGAACTGACCTCTTCACAGACAGAGGAGTTGCTTGCCTTGCTACAAAAGCATAGGAGATTGTTTGATGCCCATTCCTCATCTCTGGGACAGACGCCCATTATTAGGCATCGTATCCAGACCGATGGCACTTCCATCGTACGTTGTCGACCATATCGCGTCTCTTCGTCCGAGCGTGAGATCATTGAACAAAATGTAGCCGATATGCTGCAACGGAACATTATACGTCCCTCCGCGAGTCCCTGGTCATCTCCTGTTGTTTTCGTAAGGAAAAAAGATGGCTTCGTGCGATTTTGCGTGGACTACAGAGCACTTAATAAGGTTACCCACAAGGATGTTTACCCTATGCCACGCATAGACGATGCTTTCGATTCACTGCAAAGTGCTGAGTACTTCTCAAGCCTAGACCTGTGTTCTGGTTACTGGCAAATACCCATGCACGAGTATGACAAAGAAAAGACAGCGTTTTCAACACCGGATGGGCTGTACGAATTCAACGTCATGCCATTCGGCTTTTGCAATGCTCCAGACATTCGAGCGGATGATCGACACTCTATTACGAGGCTTGAAGTGGAAGACTTGCTTGTGCTATTTAGACGATATCGTTATCTTCTCGTCAACCTTCCCTCAGCATTTGCAACGACTGGACGAAGTTCTTACGTGCCTTGCAAACGCAGGCCTTCAGCTGAACACCAAGAAGTGCCGTTTTGCGAGCAAGACGATTAAAGTGTTAGGTCACGCCGTAAGCAAGGAAGGTATTCGTCCCGATCCTGACAAGATTTCTGCTGTCCAACACTTCCCGCGTCCTGAAAAAGCCAAAGATTTGCGCAGTTTCCTCGGCCTCGCTTCTTATTTTCGCCCATTCATCCGAGACTTCGCCTCAATAGCTTCACCATTGCACAAGTTGCTCGGATCAGGCATCACCTTTGTGTGGTCTCCTGATTGTGAAGCGGCGTTTGCCCAACTGAAGTGCGCACTCACATCCGAACCAGTCCTCTGCCATTTCGACGAAACCGCACCTACGCGCCTGCATACAGACGCTAGTGGTCGAGGCATTGGTGGAATTCTCCTACAGCGAGACAAATCTTCACGTGAGAAAGTCGTCGCACACGCGAGCCGTTCACTGACTCCTGCCGAAAAGAATTATACCATCACCGAACAGGAGTGCCTAGCGGTCGTATGGTTGATACAAAAGTTTCCACCTTATCTCCACGGCCGCCACTTTACTGTGGTTACGGAACATCACGCTTTGTGCTGGCTCTCGACAATCAAGAACTTGTCCGGCCGCCTTGGTCGTTGGATTCTTCGCCTACAAAAATACGACTTCACGATCACATACAAGTCGGTAAACAAGCATCAAGACGCCGACGCAGTTTCGCGTTGCCCGCTCCCTTCGGAGCCACTTAACAAACCCGCCACTGCCGCACTCGACAAGCTTTCGGCCGTCTCTTCCCTACATGTTTCGCCATTAGCTACTGTGGACCCAACTTCTCCAAGCGAGTGTGGTTTGTTCTTATCTCACCAACGTGCTGACCCTTACTGTCGCCGCATCCTGGACCGTCTTGACGGGACTTGCCGGCCCCCTAACGCCCGTCTTTTCCGACAGCTGACGCAATTCAAGCTCAACAACCACGTCCTGTACCGTCATATCTACCACCCTGATGGTCAACGCTGGGTGCCCGTTCTACCTCGCTCTCTTCGGGCTCAAGTCCTCAAGACATATCACGATGACATGTCTGCTGGACACACAGAAAACGTATGACCACATAAGACACTACTACTGGCCGGGCTTGTCCACCTGTGTCGCGAAGTACGTTGCCTCATGCGCCCTTTGTCAGCGTCGCAAGCTACCTACATCAACTCGAAGTGGACAATTACAACCGCTCCCGTGTCCCCTGCAACCATTCGAGGTAGTTGGCATTGACCTGTATGGTCCGCTTCCAATGACTGTCACGGGCAATCGATGGATATAGTTACAGCTGTCGACCACCTGACCCGCTACGCCGAAGCAGCTCCTGTGCCTTCTGAATCAGCTTCGGAAGTGGCCGACTTCATCCTTCGAGCAATAATCCTTCGACACGGAGCTCCTCGTGTAATCCTGAGCGACCGTGGAAGAGTATTTCTTTCAGCACTCGTTGAAGAAGTGCTCAAGGCATCCGGCACTACACACAAAACAAGCTCCAGTTACCATTCTCAGACGAACGGCCTGACTGAGCGCTTTCATCGTACACTGTCAGATATGATAGCGATGTATATCGAACCCGACCACAGAAACTGGGACATCATTTTGCCATTTGTCACTTTTGCGTATAATACCTCTGTACAGCGCACAACCGGTTATTCGCCGTTCTACCTCGTTCACGGTCGCTTCCCTTCTTCTTTCCTCGATGTTTCGTTCTTCTCTGCGCCTGTCAAACCATGTTCATCTTCAAGTGAAGAATACGTGTCTCGTCTACTTTATTGCCGCCAGCTGGCTCGCGTCAACACTGCAGCCAAGCAACAGCATCGCAAGTTTGAATATGATGCCTCTCATCGTGCCGTGTCTTTCAGCTCTGGCGACGAAGTTCTCCTTCTTACACCCATTCGCACTCCTAAACTGTGCGAGAAATTTGGATTACGTTTTATTGGCCCCTACACTGTCTTGGAGCAAACGTCTCCTGTGAATTATCGCGTGGCACCCGTTCTTCTTCTTCCGACGGACCGCCGCTACAGGGCAGCAGAAATAGTCCACCTATCCCGCATGAAGCCTTTCATACGGCGTTCATCTTCGCTTCAAACTGCGGCCAAGAACTGCGGTCAGGATGACCGTTTTCACGGGGGGGGGGGGAAGTTAGTGTAGGCATTCATTAAGCACATCTACTTTCATTACACATATTCATCATCATGAATGGTCGTCATCTTCATATGCTGTGAAGACTTGGCTTGTCTGAGTTCTGTGCCTTGGGCGTGGTCGCATCATCGTGTCTTCTGGGCCTAATAAAGGTTGCCTTCACTGTTACATAACTATATATATATATATATATATATATATATATATATATATATATATATATATATATATATATATATATATATATATATATATATATTTGTATGTGTGTGTGTGTGTGTGTGTGTGTGTAGACAAATGGTTCATCGTATAGCCATTACGCCTCCTGCGTCACACTAGTCGACAGGATCTACCGTGCCCTTCATCATGGCCACATCCAAGAAAGTCATCAACGTCCCGAAGTACTCGGGAGCATCTACGGACGTCCCCTTTGACAAGTGGCTCCGGCTCTTTGAGGAGAGGACTGCGGCCGCAGCATGGACGGAGTGAGACAAGCTGTGCTACTTCTCCGATTACCTTGAAGGTGAGGCTTTCCGATGGTTTCTCACCGAGGTTTTCGACACAGATGCGTCTTGGGAGAGCTTATGTGAACGCATGAAGGGACGCTTCACGAGCGGCGTCGCGGATCCTTTTCGCCAATTCATTCATTGCCGGTTGCGAACAGGCCAGAGCTTGAAGGAATACTATAATGAAAAAATGTCTCTCGGACGCCTCGCCGACCTAACGGACACGCACCTTATATCAGGGCTCATCGACGGCCTTCCTGCGCATATGGAGATATGGAGATGGCGCTTGCAGAGCTTACCTCGTCTACACCAGAGGCATGGCTTACAGCTGCACATCGTGTAGAGTCAACCAAGCAGAGAATGAAGTTACATCGTTTTCCACCAGCTCGGAATACACAGATTAACGTGACAAGCGACAACACTTGTCAGCGTCCACGTAATACCCCGGTACGAACACCCGTGCACGCGTGCAAACACTGCGCGATAGATGGCTTACCCCGACAGATGCACTGGCATAATGAATGCCCACGATAATTGGCAAACATTTCCGCGCAAGCATTTTCGCCCTCTCCACCAACCAGGAAAACGAGGAGGGCGACCCAGAGTTCATGTAATTCAGTTTCATGCCCTCAATAACGGGTACCCTGTCAGCGCTACTCCTGATACCGGAACTACGATATTCTGTATCAGCGACGCAATGCCGAAGGCACTTCACCTGCAAATAATGAGGAATTCATGCATCTCAGTTAAACAAGTCACATCATCTACCAAAACTTTGGGTAGTGTTAATCTAAAGGTAAAGATAAAAAAAGTGACTAGATAAATTTAGACAGGCACTTGGATAGTGCCTGCCTCTTCAACTTGTCGTTGGACCTTCACACCGAGACTTTATGCCAAGAGAATGGCATCCTCCGTTCTCGTAAACAAAGCCATACCACGGCTAACATGGGCACGTCTTTGCAAGGTGTTGAAGTGTGCGATGTATTATATCTAAGTAAAACTCAACAGTTGGCATTGAAGCAGCTTATCCACAAGTATACTACGGCATATTTTCCAAGTCACAGAGAGCCATTGGGTACTATAATGGCGAAATGCATCGCATTCATCTCAACAACAATGTTCCCATTCGTAGAGCTCCCTATACATGCTCAGAAACTGACAGCGTTGAAATGGACAGACAGATCAGTGAGCTTCTCAAGCAAGGTGTCATATGACTATCTACCTCCCCATACGCTGCGCCGGCACTTTTGGCATAGAAAAAAGGGGAAGGTCGCACGCGCTTCTACATTGACTACCGCAAGCTAAACGAATTGACAGTGTTTGATTATCAGTCTATCCCTCGCATCGACAATGTTCTCGATTCTCTGGGGAAATCTACGTACTTCTCGACGTTACGCATAACATCAGGTTACTAACCCGTGAAGATTCACTCTGATGACATTCCGAAAACGGTGTTTGTTACACGTACCGGTCACTACAAGTGGCTCATCACGCCTTTTGGTATTCTGAACGCTCCGGCCACCTTCGAACGCGCAGTCGGCAAAACACCGTTCGCAGCACATCACGAATTCCTTCGATGACGTTGCCTACTCTGA